>JANTPZ010094821.1:0-12388 GCA_025593235.1 Vachellia pachyceras | reverse complement strand
TCAGAATTGAAAATTGAGGGATCAACTTTTTAACGGAAGGATAGCATAGAGGGTGGTCATAGAGAAATGAAGCACATGGGCCAATATAATTTGGGCAAAACATGGACCAATATCAAAGTTGGTGGAAGATCAAAAATTGATTTTCTGGTTTCGTGACATTGATTTTTCTTTTGGTGGAAGGAACATTTGGATCGCTTCTACCAGAATATGATTTTAATATTCCCTCCAGGTCTTAAACATATAAACTAGTTGAGATCTTGTTTTTTGTTAAGATCTCAATAAATATTATTTTTCTTTCAGGTCGAAAAAAATAAATATTATTTTTCACATCTATAATTTTTTCCTCAAATGATCCCTCATGATTACATGTCAGCTGGCTTTTGTCAATGTGGTGATTTTCAATGCAAACTATTGACGATTTAAGGGAAATTAACACACTGTTTTTCACAATTAACTGATTTAGCTAATCTTCTAAATATATATAATACATTCGGTCTTTGATATAAAAACCTTTGAGAGATTAAGAAAGCTTATTAACTCGTATGTTTGTCACTTTTCTTTAAACTAATTTGTCTGACATATAAATTGATATATAATCTAATGATATATGAGTATTTCAAAATATATGTTATAGTTAAGCCATTTATTTAACTTTTTTAATCTCGTAAAAATGTAACTAACTTTTATATTAATGATTGGAGATAATATATAATTTAGTCACCTGATTCCTATGCTCAAAACTGGAGGGAGTAGTTTCTAATGAAAAAACCAAACATATTTTAATATTTTTTTGTTAAACAAATGTATTTTCATAATAGAAATAATTATATTCGATGCAATGTCCAACATGTGGGGGACCCTACTGCCCACTGTGCTGCATTAATATAAAAGGCCAATTCGATACAATTAGAATTGGTTGAGGCTTGCACAAACAAAGAAGTTAGTTCAACAGATGGTCCAGTATAGTTAAAAGGCCACTGTCGATGGTGAAAGTTCGTTGTTCATTTGCACTCCAACGTTCTTCTGGCAACACACTAACAATATATATACTTACCCGTCTTCTAGTAAATAATGTGTTCATTTAGGAACGCGGTAGAGAAGTACTTTTATGCAAGTCAAAGTAAATATGTGGAGGAGATTATCTCGTTTTGCAGAAAAGCACTGTTAAATATTCTTTTGAGGAGTAAATAAACTTTTCCAGATAAGTACAATGTATCGTTGAGCTCAAATTTGAGAAAAAACTTAAGTGAAAGAGGATGAAATTTTTGGGTCACAGAAACTAACCTCTCGAGGGATTTTAACTTGCAGAAGCAGTGAAAAATAGAAACTTTTTCTCATAAATAGAAACTTGGTGGGTTGTTTGTTAAAGTAGTGAAACATGTGTGTGCGTGCGTGTGCGTGTGAATTATTTGATTTGTCACACTTTACTTGGAAAATCAACAGAAGGAACTAGTTTCATGTTTGGTATGATGGAATTCAAAGTAAAAGAAGAGGGAAAGGAAATGAACAGAAAATCAAGTTAGGTTTGATTGGATAAGATAGCAGTATATAAGTTGGTTGAAAACAACGTAGATATGCTATATTTACTGAGATTTTAAAGAAAGATTTCTTTTCCCTGCGATTTTAAAGAAAGATTTCTTTTTAGATGTCAAGCTGTAATGAATCTCACAGACGAAGCTGGATTAAAAAAAAAAGAGACATACTAGTATTGCATTATATACTTTTGGAAAAACGGCAGAGAAGTTTTATGCGAGCCGAGGTAAATATGTGGAGGATATTGTCTCATTTTGTGGAAAAACACTGTTGAACGTACTTTTGGATGAGAGTTAAGTGTTTCCAAACAAGCACACTAATGTGTACATATTGAGTTTGTTTGGTTTTATTTTCCAAAACCTAGATTTAGTTTCAAAATCTAGGTTTTACTGCAAAACCTAAGTTTTATCTAAGTATTCAAATTTTTTGGAAATGTTATTTTGGATACAAAACCTTAGTTTGAAACCTAAGTTTTGAAAATGTTATTTTCTTGTTAAATCACACTTTCTCTCCTAATAAATTTTTTCTTTCCTACTTTTTCTTCGTTTTTTTTCATTTTTCTACCTACTTGTTACCTTAAAATCTGTAAAAGCCAAATCTTTTTAAACTCAATCACCTTTTCAAAATGTAGGTTTTACCTCGAAATCCATAAAAGCTATTCTTCAGAATCTATTCTACAAAACCTAAGTTTTATCTCAAAATCTGTAAAACTATTCTTAAATGGACTTCTAAATCAGCACATAATCATTGATATAAACTCTTTTATCAAATATTATATAGCCAGAGACACTCTTCACTCTTATTCGAATTAATATAAGATATTATTAAGGAGTTTATATTTATGGTAAATGTAAAATACATATCTTGTAATTATTTTTTTGTTGTTGTCAAATTATCCTTATGAATGCTCTGTTAATAATAATTTAACGATACACTATTTATAGTGAGTAACATTTGTTACAATAGATAAATTTATTAATGCACACAGAGAGAAATTACAATTATTTTAACAAATAATTTTGAGCTCTTTTATAAAATATATTCATGCAAATACCCATGCAAAGTGATTGAATTTTTTTTTTCTCCAGCAAAATCTGAACTTCAACCTCATAATTTTTTTTCGGTGGCTAAAAAACATTAACTTCCATTTATATTTTACCTAATCAAATAGATGTTCACTTAATAAAAAAATCATAATACCCCTAGAAAAATTCATTTCAACAGCAGTCACTTTAAGAATCTAGCACAAAAAATCAGAAATTGACGGAAATATAAGAAAAATCCATAGAAAGAACATATTGTAAACTGATTTAACTATCTTTCTTATCCTATTCAAATTAGTTAGTTAGGAGTTCTTGAATTAAGTAACTGGCTGTCAAATTTCTATCAAGGATTCATAAAGTTGCATTTCTTGTTCCTTCTCGCCTCTCGCAGCATCTTAAAATGTATCCAAGAAAATGACAAATTAGCACCAGCATGTACGTGCATCAAAAGTCAAAACTAAGATCATCCATTTCCATGAGTGTCTCTGTGTGTGTTAAAGACTTCGACGTGTACTTGCCAGCACCCAGCTCCACACTTCAGCGCTTACTCTGCTCTCAAGCCCCCCCCCCCAAAAAAAAAACCAGCACCATGTATGCACCATTGCACAAAACCGCCATAATTTACTAAGGACAACAAACGTAGAAGAAGATCCAGTGGATGGGAGAAGACCCTTCAATGGCTTCAGTGAGCAGAGCATCCAAATCTTTACCCGAACTTCATACTTCAAGCGCAAGCAATAGCAGAACCCATCATGGCACACCGTCTATGAGCAAACCTTTTGCTTGTTACTCGCATTCCACAAAAGCTTCCACCATTTCTCTCCTCGACCAAGGGATTACAACTTACCAATCGGAAATCCAGAGGAGTGGCTATATTCAACCCTTTGGTTTCGTGATTGTCGTCGACGCGTCATCTTTTCGGGTTATAGGGTACAGTGAAGATGCGCCAGATTTTCTGGGTCTTGATGCCCCAAAATCAGTTCCGAGTCTGGAGATGTTTGAAACTATCCAGATTGGGTCCGACGTTAGGAATTTCTTCACCCCTTTTAGCGTGCGTCAGCTTGAACATGCATTTGACGCTCTAGAATTGTTAAAGGCGAGCCCCATTTGTGTTCTTTCTAAGAATTCGGGTAAGCATTTCTATGCGATTCTGCATAGGATTGATATCGGGGTTGTGATTGATTTCGAGCCTTCAAGAACAGAGGATCCTGAGTTATCCATTTCTAGATCAATGCAATCTCAGAAGCTAGCGGGGCGTGCAATTTCGCTGTTAAAATCATTTCCTGGTGGGGGCATTAAGCATTATTGTGATATTCTAGTTGAAAGTGTCAGAGAACTTACCGGTTATGATAGGGTAATGGTTTATAAATTTCATGAAGATGAGCATGGTGAGGAAGTTGTTGCTGAGAGTAAGAAGCCAGACTGCGAGCCTCATATTGGCTTGCATTATTCTTCTTTTGATATTTCTCAGGATTTGAAGTTGTTGTTCAAGCAGAATCGAATTAGCATGACTGTGGATTGCCATGAAACTCCTGTTCATGTGATTCAGGATGAAGGTCTTACGCAGCCTTTGAGCTTGATTAAATCAGCCCTTCTTGCCCCACTTGACTGTCATGCCAAGTACATGGCCAATATGAGATCAACTGCTTCATTGGTTATGGCAATAGTAAGAAATGGGAATGATGAATTTGCTGCTGCTAATTTTACCTCAACAATGAGGCTATGGGGCCTAGTTGTTTGCCATCATACTTCAGCTCGATTCATTCCTCTCCCTTTGCGCTGCACATGTGAATTCCTAATACAGGCCTTTGAGTTGCAACTGAATGTGGAACTTCAATTGGAATCAGTATTATTGGAGAAACAAGCTCTAAAGACCCAGACTATCTTGTTTGACATGTTTCTTAGGGACTCTCCAATTAGTATTGTTACTCAAACCCCAAGTATAATGGACCTTATGAAGTGTGATGGAGCAGCTCTTTACTATCATGGAAACTACTATCCCTTAGGTGTCACTCCAAGTGAGTCCCAGATAAAGGACATTACAGAGTGGTTGCTGACCTTCCATGGAGATTCAAAAATCATAAGTACTGACAGCCTGGCCGATGCAGGTTATCCTGGAGCTGCCTCTCTTGGTGATTCAGTTTGTGGAATGACTTTTGCTTATATCACAACAAAAGATTTTCTATTCTGGTTCAGATCCCGTGCGGCAGAAGAGATCAAACGGGATGGTGAAAAGGATTTGGAAATGAATGCAATTCACTCTTTGTTGCTTCTCCTACAAGAATCAAAGAAGGATGTTGAGCGTCATAATTCTAACTTCGTTGAAGATTCCAAGACTCAGCATCATGAGTTGACAGGTGTGAATGATCTGATTTGGATGGCCAATGAAATGGTCAGATTGATAGAAACTGCTATTGCTCCCATATTTTCCGTAGATGCTGATGGACGAATAAGCGGGTGGAATGCTAAGGTTGCAGAATTGACTGGACTCTCAGTTGAGGAAGCTCTTGGAAAGTCATTAGTTCATGATCTTGTGCATAAGGAGTTCGAAGAAACTGTAGATCAGCTTATTTCTTGTGCTTTAAGAGGTAGTCCCTCTAACACTATTTTTCAACCCAATTCAACCGTTTATGACATGCAAGTCTTTCAATATCTTAAAATTCAATACTCTGGTAGTAGTAAACATAATGACTAAACGTTTGAGAGGGACAATTGAAGATTGAGAGGACAATTCCCAAGATGAATACAATAAGGTTTTCTGAACTTTGAATTTTATCACTGGTTGTTTCCTATGCCAAAATGAATAGGCTAATGCAACCAGTACCTCTTGTGGGTAAGATAGGTAAAATTTTCATAGTCCAATGCCATTCTCTGCTATCAATCTTATGTCCTTGAGTTTGAAAGCAACCTGCTATCTACTATTCTGCAATAAACTATCTTGTTTTACCATGTAAATAATATAGCTTTGATAGCTTGATTTTAATTAATACAGGTGAAGAAGATAAGAATGTTGAAATAAAATTGAGGACCTTTGGCCTACAAAACTGTAAGATGGCAATTTTTGTAATGGTTAATGCTTGCGCAAGCAAGGGTCCTACAGAAGAAATGACTGGAGTATGCTTTATTGGTCAGGACGTTACTGATCAAAAAGTGTTAATGGGCAAATTTATTCACTTACAAGGCGAGTACAAGACCATTGTACATAACCCGAGTCCATTGGTGCCTCCCATTTTTGCGTCGGATGCTAACACATGCTGTTCTGAGTGGAACACTGCCATGGAAGAGCTTACTGGTTGGGTTCGTGGGGATGTCATTGGGAAATTGTTGGCGGGAGAGGTTTTTGGTAATTTCTGTCAACTGAAGGGTTTGAATGCTCAAGCCAAGTTCTTGATGGTCTTGCACAATGCATGTGGTGGAGAGAACACAGAAAAATTCCCACTTTCATTCATTGATCGGCAAGGAAACTTTGTGCAAGCTCTTTTGACTGCACATAAGAGGGTTAACACAGATGGTCAGATTATTGGGGTTTTATGCTTCTTGCAAATTGCAAGTCCTGAATATCAAAAGGCTTTAGATGTCCAGAGGCAAATCGAGAAGAATTGCCTTGCTGCTATGAAAGAATTAACTTACATTCGTCAAGAAATAAGAAATCCTTTGAGTGGAATACGCTTTACTAACTTTCTTTTGAAGGGTACAGATTTAACTGATGATCAAAATCAGTTTCTTGAGGCTGGTGATGCTTGTGAGAAGCAGATGTTCAGGATAATACATGATGTGGCCCTGGAGAGCATCGAGGACAGGTGAGATTCTTAGCACCATTTCAGAGTGTTGGTTTATTCTGCAAGACAATTAGAGCTAGAAAAACCGTTTATAGCCTCCTTGATTGATAGCTGAAGCATATAAGATTTAGTCCTAATTTCACCTTGTCTTGTAAACGTTTCAGTAGATCAAGTGCAGCTTCTGCACAAGATTTGCACAACATTTGAGTCTATACTTCATCCATGGGTGTCAAGAAAAACCAATCTTGGTTCTGAATTAATAGTTAAGATTTTCCATCTACTCCTCAAGTGGTCAATCTTAAATATACCATAACTCAGAAACAGCACATGTAATGCATAATTGTAACCAGAAAATCAAAATATCAATTTACCTCACTGTGCCATGTTAGTGGGATTGTACTTTACTTTTTGCAGAAATGTGCTGCTAACCGTATCCCACTTACTTGTTTTAATATCCTTCTAAACTTGAGAAAGGTAATATCTGTTATTCATTTTTCTCTCGGAGTCAGGTCCTTGGAGCTTGAGGAGGAGGAATTCCTACTTGGGAATGCTGTAACTGCAGTGGTTAGCCAAGTGGTATTATCACTGAGAGAGAGACATTTACAGTTGATCTGTGATATTCCTGAAAAAATCAAGACACTGACCGTTTATGGTGATCAATTGAGGATTCAACAGGTTTTGGCTGATTTCTTATTGAATATAGTGTGTTATGCTCCATCTCCAGATGGTTGGGTAGAAATTTATGTTGATCCTATATTAAAACAAATGTCTGATAGACTTACTCTGCTGCATGCTACATTCAGGTATCTATTGGCAATATTTTTAAATCCCTTCATTATTTCTCTGCTCTTTTACATTGTAATGATTTCAATATTACTTATTTACTTGGCACTCAAACTTGGTATCAGTTAAGAAATTGTTGATTCTGACATTAAAATTTGGATAAAGATTTGACAACAGGATAATATTGGTTTGTTTTAGAAGATGGGGACAACAATGTTAGATGTTCAATGAACTAGAGTGATAAAAAAAAAGTATGTTTAAGCTTAAAATTAGGAAAATGTCGTATTAACTCTCAGGGAGTGCTTATGTGTGACTTGAATTATGAACTTCAAAACAGAATTCTGTTTTGGGTTACATATTTGCTGCTTTTTTCAACCCTTGGCCTGTGATTTAAACAATACTGTTAGTTGACGACTAAAGTCTATATATGGGGGCCTTGATAGTGTGGTTTGAGGGTGAAGGATAGTTGAATCCTCACCAAAGATGGAGGTCAACATTGATCCTCACCTCGTTAGTCCATAAGAATTTACAGTGAACCACCCTTTAGAGGGGTTCATTGTATTCATCATAATTTATTAAGTCGATTAGTGCGAGATGAGATATTTAGTTTTATTTTATTCATATAAACAATATCATTTTAGCTAAATACAAGGTATTTATCCATTCTCATGATCTCATCCATATACATCTATCTGCAACCTGTGATTTTTTTCCCAAAAAATGATCTCTCGGTCCTTTTCCTTGATGAGTAAGTAACTGTGTTTTGTTTCTGTGAAGAATGGTGTGTCCTGGAGAAGGTCTCCCCCCTGAATTGATTCAAGACATGTTCTGTGGCAGTGAATGGAAGAGTAAAGAAGGGTTAGGGCTTAGCATGAGCAGGAAGATCCTGAATCTAATGGATGGTGAGGTCCAATATATCAGAGAGGCTGAAAGATGCTTCTTCTTGATTGTTCTTGAACTACCCTTGATTCGCTGAACCTCTAAAACTCAACAAAGTAGGCGACATGTATTTGAGCAAGCAGATTTCTTGCAGCAAGTTAATTTGCTGCTAAATGTAACCTTAAGCCTCTTTGATAAATGAAATAGATTTTAAATAGATATATTTTTATGGCAAAAGTAGGTCACATGGAAAAATGTACCACACATGCTTCTATATATGCTTGCAGTGTCATGTGTTACGGAACAGTATGAATTTTAATATCAGCCCCAAATTTTTATTTTTTAGTTTAGCATGAGGTAACCACTGTATCTTTTAAATGAAATTAATTGCTTTCAAAGTGATGATTAGCATCTGCCTACCTACAGGAAATCTAGTTTCCTAGTGGGGCTATATCCCTATCTTAATTGGCTAATTTAGAGACATATAATATAATCAATAAATAATATCATTCTCCAAATTTTCTATTCACGATGTACAATCACAAAGAAAGATTAATTTTAAAATTCCTTAATAAACTAGTGCTTCCCTATCAAAATTCTTCTATATGCTTCAAATATCTTACATATGGCCATTTACAATAGTTATTGGATGCCACTGAAGGGACACTTTCAAAACCTCTATTTATATCATCTTAATATTAGTTTTCAATTACATCCAGTATTTTAATTTTCTCCGTGATACAATTTTTTCCTTACCCTTAATTTCCAAAAAGTTTATTAAATTATATGCATTTAACTATGGGTGGTAACACGGGAGTTGGGTCCACGGATCAGCCCGCCTAGCCCCTTTTCTTTTCTTTTTTAAAAATATATATTTTATATTTTTTACCTTTTTTATCTTAGTATTTTTTACAAAAAAGTAATATTAAATTTTATTTTTAAGATAAACAATATCTAATACATTCAAAAATAGAATAAAATATTTTATTTTTCCATATCAACTTTCTATAATAATATATTTAAAACTATAGCAAAACATTAATACTTATATTTTAAAAAAAACTTAAAAAAGTCATTATTGAAAATTTATTAATGAAAAGATAATGGTGTAACTATGCAATCTTATGGGAATAATTGAGAAAAAAAAGTTTTAAGGGAAAATCCTAGAGAAAGAATCTGAAAATTGAGAAAGGATTTCAAAATGACATATGGAATCTCAAAATGATATTTTTGAAATTGGAAGAAAAAGAGTGGAATGGGAAGGAAAAAGACTGAAACCCCCTCAAAGAAATAATGGATAGACCTGAAATGTTGGGCTTCTTTACTCAAGCTGTTTTGCCCAACAATCAGTTCACTTCAGTTGTATTAGCACTCCAGGTCCCAAGTTCTTGAACAAATTGATCGTAGAGGAGTGGTGGAGATGCGCATCTTTCTCTGCAAGTGTCGGAAGTGATAGGTTATGAGAATGATAACTTCATATTATCTGATTATGTCTTTCTAATTCAAAACTAATATGGGCAAATTGCAAATATGTTAATTTTAAGCCAGGGAAATAATGTCTGATAAGTCTTAAGGATCTAGCGGTGAACCAATTTCGGCTGTTTTTGATAAATTTTTTAAACCGGTTAGATATTATTTCTATTCCTTGGGATATAATGGGCATTCTCCCATAAAATCCCATGAATTTTCAAGGCATCAAAGGGAAATAAGGAACAAAAAGAAAAAAAAAAAAGAAATAGGATAGCAAAGGAGGGAGAAGGAATGTTGTAGCAAAGTATGACAGATAATCATTTAAGTCTTTGCAATAAATGGTATGTTTGCATTAGTGTTGGAGAAGCATATTTATTTAAATTGAGACAAAATTCCTCTCATATACTTACCTTGCAAACCGTTAATTATGTTGGAAAAATAGTTTCTGCCATTAGTCCGAAAATACGCAAAAGCCAAACCACATCTTTTGCCCAATTGAGAGAGAGACTTGATGTTTGATTAGCAAGATTTGAGCATAGCTTGCTTCTCCTCTTCTTGATCCCTTCCCTTCGCATTCTAATCCTCCTGTTCAAAATATAATGTAAAATGACTAAATTATGCCATTCAAAAAGTTAGCTAAAACTGATTAAAGATAATAAAAACGTTAAAACAATTTATTTTTTTTATCAGCCAAAAACTCATCTAATTCTCTAAAATCTGTGCTGGGTTAATGAGTCTGCATAATTCTCTAAATCAAATTCTCTAAATATAATAAATCTGTTAATTTCCTTAACAGATTTACTTCTTAAACTGTAAGAACACTTCTCGACTGCTTTCCCGAGAGGCACAATGAGTCTGCATATTCAACTAACAAGAGACATATTTAAGCAAGTAGGTTTTTCTGCAGCAATTAGGTTAATAACTTGCTGCTAAACGTAAATAAAGTTATGGTAGACAGTAGACTCTTAGGTAGCCTAATGAATTCACTACGACAAGCTAAGTAGGTCAAGTGAATTATGGTCTTGTTTGTTTAAGCATTTGAAAAAAATCGAACGCACATTCAACAGTTTTTTTCCGTAAAATGAGATAATTCCCTTGACATATTTACCTTGAATTGTGTAAAAGTACTTTTTTACCGCGTTTCCGAAGGACATTGTAAATAGTTATGTTCATGCTAAAAGTAGGTCACATGGAAAAATGTACCTCACATGCCTGTGAGCTTGCCTATGTTTATAACGCCATGTGTTATGGAACCATATATATATTCTTGTTGAATCTAATCTTCTACCTTCACTAATTTAACAACACGTGGTACATTTGGAGATGTGGAAATTAGAAAAATAATTAAAATGTATAATTATTGTATGTTAATCTAATTAAATGCGTGACAATAAAACATCTTTTATTTTTAAAAAAAATGTGAATTGATTTTTCTAACATATTTCCTTGACTATTTATATTGAAAGGTATTATTCTCACATGAAAATATAGATTGTTTAAAAAATTATAAAATAAAAAATAAAGTAGATTGGAATTTTACATTTAAAATCAATGCAACCTCTTTAATTAATTCATGCACTTAGCTATATATATAGGATCAGAGAGAATTCATAAAAATTAAAGAGGAAAATATTATTCAAAAGCTTAAGTGCTAAATAACATGATTCATTTCTAAATCTCCCTAAATATACTGCTAAAGTGTGTATTTTATACCTTAAATTTACATCGGGCTTTAATTTAATCTTTCAAATTTAAAAATGCATTTTTAATCTCTAATTTGAACACTTGTTAATTTTATTTAATAAAAAAGCTGATTCAACACATTCAAACAATGATTTTATAATTAACTACTGACAAAGCATGTGTAAAATTTAAATGCGAAAAAAATAAATCTTATCAAGGGAGAGACACAAATAATTAATTATCGAAGATCACATGACTTGCCTCAAGCAGCAACCATCATCTTAATTTTGAAAACGAAGTATACCTATCTGAATCTATATTATATCATCATCTTCTTCAGCTAGCTGGATCCAATTTAACCTAATACGTGTTGACAACACTTAGATTGCTTGGTTCTATAATTTAAATATTTCACCATCCTCCAAATCTCATTTAATTTCAACAATCTAAAGTATACTAGTAGTGAACTAGTTTCACGTCTTAGAAATTTGTAGCGTTTCTTCCTTTTTGCACAATTAAATTTATATATATAACATACACACTTGTTCTTGTGTATTTTTATCAATCAAGATATTGAAAATTTAACTTCATTATAGTGTAATCAATTTATAAGTTTCAATTCCTTATAGAGGATATGAATTATGTTAAAAAAAAATTAACTGATATTATGTGAAGGAGATTATGTATCCGTTTGGGAAAGCGGTAGATAAGTGTTTTTATGTAAGTAGAGATAAATATGTGAAGAGGATTATCTCAATTTATAAAAAAAACACTGTTGAACATGCTTTTAGGAAGTGTATAAACTTTACCAAATACGTCATATCTCGTTTTACGAAAAAACTATTTAACTTTATTTGGGCTACAAGGCCCTAACGATATATTGATTAATTAAACTTTAGTTAAATCATCATGATGAATGTATTTGTATATTTGCAATTTATTTTTTAAACTCAACATAATACATAAGAAAACTCATGCAATTAGGCAATTAAATATAAACGTTATGAGAATATAAGAGCTTTTATAAAGGTCAATTGTTGAATTTAAATAGTACTTTCTCTAACTAAATATCAATAATAATGAAAAGAAAACTCTAGAAAAAAGTAATTGAAAGGCCCTGCCTTTTACTCTCTCCATGCTTCAAGAGAGATTAGTCTATATTGTCGGTAGATGCTAATTTTTTAAGAAATCTAGTATTGGTTAGACCTAATGTTGCAA
>JANTPZ010094820.1:0-11906 GCA_025593235.1 Vachellia pachyceras | reverse complement strand
CTTCCTCTAGCAAATTAGAATTTAGCAGCTTGAACAATTGATCAAAGAGAAGACCCTCTCCCTCATGCTCCAAGGAATACGTTCACGCAACATTCTTCGCACGTATATCTAATGCAGGAAATATGACCTGTGAATTCAAAGAAGCGACAACGGTGACCGAATCGAAGAGGACGATACAATGTGGAGGAAGAAAGAAGCTCCACGGCAGTGGAGGGCGTTCAAAGAAGTGCAGAGATGGAGGCATCGATTTTGGGGGAAGAAGGAGGCATTCAGGGATGGAGGAAGACGAGGATTGGGCGCCAAAGCAGAGCGTGCGGGAAACGTTTAATGGAACGGTGCGTTTTGTGGATGAGGACAGTACGCTGAGCTCAAGAAATGCACCGAAACTGGATCGTTTTGTGTGAGCGAGCAAACCTAGATTCTGCTCCCCATGCAATGCACGAGCATAATTTTCAGCTTTAATAAAAAAAATGCAACATTACTACAATAGGAGTTATAGAATTGGAAATCCAATAAAACTTCCAGAATTCCAACTTAATCATAATTTTCTGAACGCTCTTAGGATAAACAAAAATCATAACTATAATCACCCAGTTGCAATATGATAATGCATACCCTCTGAGCACAAGAATGAAACATACCTTAAACAAAATCTGAAACAAATTTATAAAAAAAGAAAACTTAGTCAAGTGTCCAAAACAGAATGCAGTATCGACCAGAACCGTGCCAGTAACTTGTAATGCAAATAAATTAATCTTAAAGTTTATCACGAAACAACCAAAAGCAATTAAATATCCATCAAACTAACAACAGCAAAAAAACCACATACGCCATCCGTTCATTGTGTGTATCGGATCAATATCAAATCTCATGCCTAGAGGAATTATACCATCTAATCTTGAATCCAAATTCAAAACCAAAACGCTTACAACTTTTAATATTCAGAACACTTAAATAAATTCCCAAACAAAACACTAACTCATAATGGTTAGTTGTACTTTCAATAGTACCTGAAATTAATCAATCACCTCCACAAAGTCACATGGTTTGAACAAGTTGCTCATTTATATAACATAAAAGGGAAACTTAATCACCTTCAAAACTTGAGCCTTCTTCATTCTTGTAGCACGAGGGGCAGTTTCCTTGGGGATGACCATATCTACCACAAGTAGAGCAAATTAATCCCAACCCTTCATACTCAACATCGAAGATCCCATTTGCAACGATGACTCGAGGAACTATTTTTTTTCTGCAAGTCTAGCTCAACACAAATTCTAGCAAATTTTCCCCTCAGTACTATAGTCATGTGGGGACCAGATAAGGTATTTTTATCTATTTTAACGTTTTCCCAATCATTTCCCCCAACCTTGAGAGAACAGACTTGTTATAACAATAGAGTGGAATGGCATGAAATCTAACCCAAGTAACAACACGGCTTAGAGGATTCTGGTATGGATCAAAGTAAGGTGTCCACATTTGTACCAAGACATAGTGTCGTGAAACCACCCAAGGACCTTCAAATAGAACTTTCTTGTAATGAACAGCCCAATTTTCTGTGTCAGTGAATCGAATGGAGAAAAAGTTGTTACCTTGATCTATAATCTCAAAATCTGGAATGCCCCATATGCGTTTTAAGCGCTCCTTCAACTGATGAACGTTTAATCTCAATCCCAGAATTGTTACGATGAGTGATGAGTTCCGAAGTTTGCAACGTCATTGTACTCATCTTGTTCCATGTGAACGACAGGGTAGAGATTCAAGAGTATTTGAACCTGTTCTGAAGGTTGATGTTAAAATTGAAACAAGGATAATACAATTCCATTGCAATACACACACATATATATACAATTACAATCTGTTTGAGGATCGCGTAAGTCATGGGCGCGAATCATGGCTGTGATCATGGAATCCCACAGACTTCGTGATCAACGTAAATGCCATGCAGATAATGTTCTTACGAAAGGAAGGAAATATCTCAGATGGTAGAAAAGGAAAACAGCATCTTTCTCATAATATTCTTCACTTCCCCTCAAGTTGGAGCATGTAAGTTCACAATGCCCAACTTGCTCCTCAAGTGCTGAAATTGATCTACTCCTAGTGCCTTCGTGAATATATCCGCGAGCTGCTCTCTGGTCCAAATCTTCATTGGCCTCACTTCTCCACTCTGTACTCGTTCTCTTACAAAGTAGCAATCCATCTCCACATGCTTCGTACGTTCATGGAAAACTAAGTTCTGGGTGATATGCAGTGCCGCCTGATTGTCACAGTATAGTGCAGTTCCTTTCTCCTGTGTTGCCCCAAGTTCCCTCACAAGCCATCGCAGGCAGATTAGCTCACTCACTGTGTTGGCCATTGCCCTATACTTTAACTCTGCTGATGACCTTGAAACTACACCTTGTTTCTTCATCTGCCATGATATGGGCGAGCCTCCAAGCTTTATTAGGTAGCATGTGCATGATCGTCTGTCCAGCGGGCTTCTTCCCCAGTCTGCATCGCAGAACCTTTCTAGCTCCAGAGAACCATCACTCTTTAGGAATATTCCCTGTCCAGGCGTTCCTTTCAAATATCTCAGAACCCTCTCAACAGCATTCAAATGCATCTGCTTAGGTGCTGAGGAGTATTGACTTAACGTATTCACTGCATACATGATATCTGGTCAGGTCACTGTCATATACATTAGCTTCCCTATGAGTTTTCTGTAACTTGTCTCTTCCACATTTTTATTTTCGTCACAATCCTTGTCTTCATCATTATCATGTATCATTAGTCTGCAGTTTTGTTCCATAGGGGAATCTGATGGCCTGCATCCTTCCATGCCAACTTCCTTCAACAGGTCTAGTACATACTTTCTCTGGTTCAGCATTATTCCTTTCGAGCATCTGGCAACCTCAATCCCGAGAAAGTACTTCAATGGTCCAAGGTCCTTGATGCTGAACCTTTTGTCCAAATACCTCTTGAACTCATTTATCTTCCCAATATTCGTCCCAGCTATAATCACATCGTCTACATAGACCAATGCTGTGACAAATGTTGACTTCCTTTTATAGATAAAAAGAGAGTGATCTGCTCTCGACTGACTAAAGCCCACCTGTCTTAAGGCACCAGTGAATTTCGCATACCAGTTTCTTGATGCCTGCTTGAGTCCGTATAGAGACTTTCTCAGCTTGCACACTCTGGTATCTCCCTCATGAGCAAACCCGTCTAGAATTCTCATGTATAGAGACAGTCCCTCATGAGCAAACACTCTGGTATCTTCCTTTAGGTCTCCATGTAGAAACGCGTTATTCACGTCTAGTTGGTGCACTATCCATTGTCTCTTTGCTGCTATCGCAAGTAGTGTTCTTACGGTTACAAGCTTTGCAACAGGGGCAAATGTTTCATGATAATCAACACCCTTTTCTTGTGTGAAACCTCTTGCCACAAGTCACGCTTTATGTTTGTCAAGGTCTCCATTTGGCTTATATTTCACCTTGAACACCCACTTGGAGTCGATGATTTTTTTGCCAATTGGTGCCTCTTCCAGTGTCCAAGTCCCATTTTGTTCCAGCGCTTCAATTTCTTTCCTCATTGCTTCTCGCCAATGTTTATGTTGTACTGCCTCCTTAAAATTCTTTGGTTCTTGAATTTTGTCAATTGTTGCCAAAAACCCCTTGTGTTCTGCAGAAAACCTCTCATTTGACAAAAAGTTCACCATTGGATGTGCTGTCACCTCATTCGATTGTGAAACTTCCTCAGGTTGCTTGAGTGAGGGAGGTAACTCTATCTTATAACCTTCTAACCGTTTGGAAGTCTCTCTAGTGTGTTGGCTCCTCCTGACTTGTCCACTATCGCCCTCTGTCTCATAATTTGTATGATCTTCTTCTCTGTCACTCTCAGCCCATTGTAAGTTCGAAGGAGTCTCTTCTGAGCACGAATCTACTGAGCTCATTGGTCTTGCTCCAATGTCATCCAACTCCCAAATTGACTGCAACATCTGTCCTGAGGTGTTTGTTTGACACACCTCTCTAAAAGGGAAATGTTGCTCATAAAATGTCATATCTCTTGAAACCATTACTTTCTTTCTTTCAACATCAAACACTCGGTACCCTTTCTGGCCATTTGGGTTGCCTATGAAGACACATTTCCTCCCCCTTACCTCAAATTTATCAGTATTAGTCAGATCATAAGCATATACCAGACAGCCAAATACCCTCAAGTGTCCATAATTCACTTTCTTCTTGGTTAAAATCTCATAGGGTATTTTGTTGCAAGTTGCTCTTGTGGGTAACCTATTTATGATGTGTACAGCGCTTAGCACACACACTCCCCAGAAGTGCTTTGGCAGGTTTGCATGGATTCTCAAGGTACGTGCCATCTCGACTATATGCATGTGCTTGCGCTCAACCACCCCATTCTGCTGCGGAGTGTAAGCACATGAGGTTTGAATCATTATTCCTTTAGTATCACAGTGTGCCCGCACCTCAGAAGATCTGAACTCCATCCCATTGTATGTCCTTATGTGCTTGACCCTTGCATTGTATTGTGTTTCAGCCATATTCAAGAATTTAATCAAGAGACTACCTACCTCATGTTTATTTTTCATTAGGAAAACCCAAGTCATCCTGCTAAAATCATCAACCATTGTGAGAAAGTATTGAGCCCCATCTAGCGAAGGAAATCTGTATGGCCCCCAGATATCACAGTGTATGAGTTTAAAGCAAAATTTGGTCTTTATTGAACTATCATCAAATGGCAACCTGGTGTGTTTTGCCTTATTACAAGAGTCACAAAAACCAAATTGACAATCAAAATTCAAAATTTAACAGCTTCATCTTTTCTCTTGATACATGTCCCAGCCTTAAGTGCCATATGGTCGAGTTCTCGGGCTTTCTAACCATCATTGTTGTCTGACTCCTTTCTGTCTTCTCAAGAATGTAAATGCCATCACAGTATTTCCCCATTCCAATCACCTTGTTCATGCGCAGGTCCAGAATCATACAGAGGTCCTTAACAAAGATCACGGCATAGTCATCATCATGAGTAAGCCTCCCAACTGATACTAAATTGCATTTAAATTCTGGTATCTTAAGCACATCTTGAAGATATATCCCATTTCTTAGCCTTAAACTCCCTGATGATTTCACTGGTATTCCCTTACCATTTGGAATGGTTACTGGTAAGTGTTTATCTTCCTTCTCATTTAGCAGGGTCTTATTCTCACATATGATATGCTCACTAGCCCCGGAATCTATTACCCATACCTTATCAAAATCGACAACTGACTTACCTGTCATGTTAGCAACAGGCTGGTGTCTCTGTTTTTCTGTCTCACTGTTCAAAGTCTGCATAAGCTTCTCATACTATTTGCTGTTAAGGCCTGGTATTGGGCTTTCACTCACGTTGGCATAGGCTGCTCTTGGTCCAGTCCGTCTATTATTCCACGAGCTGGATCTTTCCCTCCTATCTCTACTTGGCTTTCTCCAATCTGGTGGGTTGCCGATGATCTCGAAGCATTTCTCTTCAGTGTATCCCTGTTTTTGACAATGTGCACATCGAATCTTTTCTCTTCTTCCATCCCTTCGGTCCTCCATTGCTTTGCTCAACCCTGCACTACATACCTGAAATGCTATAGTTTCGGAATTTACCTTATGCATGGCTGACACCTATCTCTATTTTTCATCTTCTGAGACTAGGTGATATGCCGAGTTCACATTCATCAACGGTTTTGTGCTGAGGATGTGAGCTCCAAATTCCTCATTTAAACCCATGAGAAAATCATAAAGTTGGTCCCTATCCTTTGCTTTTGCAGTGAGCTTTCCAATGCCACAGGTACACTTCCCACACGAGCATCTTGGTGGAGGGTTGATCGACTGCATCTCATCCCACAGGGCCTTGAGCTTTGTGTAATAGAATGCTACGAGCTGCTTCTCTTGTCTCAGACATGCAATATCCCTTCTGAGTTCGTATAGTCTCGGTGCACTCCCTTTTCCAAAACGCTCTGTTAAATCCGCCCAGATTTCCTTTGCTGTCCTGGCATAGCGCACACTCTTCCTAACATCCTTTTCCATGGCGCTTTTGAGCCACCCTTTTACCATCGCATCACAGCGGATCCAAAGAGCCAAATCATCAGAGTCTGCTACATCGAGCCATCAACGAATCCGACCTTGTTCTTGGCTAGGAGTGCGTTCGTCATGTCATTTATCCATTCAAAGGAATTCACCTCAGAGAGTAATTCGCTTACGTATATCTGCCCTGGATTATCAGAGGCATGCAAGAAATATGGAGAACTCACATCGATATTGCCTTTTTGCTTTTCGGCCGCCATCGCTCCTCCCTTAGGTGTTTCTCCCTTCCAATGTTTCTCCCTGGATTTTAGAACCAACAATGCTCTGATACCATGTTAAAATTGAAACAATGATAATACAATTCCATTGCAATACACACACACATATACAATTACAATCTATTTGAGGATCGCGTAAGTCATGGGCATGAATCATGGCTGTGATCATGGAATCCCACAGACTTCGTGATCAACATAAATGCCATGCAGATAATGTTCTTACGGAAGGAAGGAAATATCTCAGATGGTAGAAAAGAAAACAACATCTTTCTCATAATATTCTTCAGTTGAGGCAGCTCCCAAGATCTATTAAGTACGTCGCATAACAGATCATCTTCATTTGTAGCTTCTGCAGCAGTATTTGAAACCCTATTGTGTGCAGGTCCAAGCAAAGAGTCACGATAAGATAGGTAACTAGAGTGGTTCTTCTCCATAATCTCATCACAGCAAGCAATATCATGAAGCGTAGGTGATGAATCAACCTGTTCGGAAATAGAATCATTATTATTAAGAGCCAAGTTTGAAGGAGATTCTTGCCTGCCCTTTGCCATGTTCGCCTGAGAAACAAAGCAGTGCTTAAGAGTGGAAGGAGTAATGTTTCGTTCTTTGTTCTTGTTCTTAAGAGCAGTGCTTAAGAGTGGACGGAGTAACGTAATATTTCGGTCAGGCGGAGCCTTGCGGTGGACTTTGTTATCCATGGCAGAGGAAAGAACGATGGCACATGTATCGAGAAAGAGAGTGGAACTTGCGTGACCCCGAAACAGGATCGGGTGAGCGAAGAGTAACGGAAGCCATTTTTATTTTCAAACAAATGGCACAGAACCTGATGTTTCTAAATGAGAAAGCCCGCCATTTTTATCCGTAGGCTGTAGCTTTCTTGCGCTCAACAAATATCCCACCGGCAACAGCCAGGAATCCGGCTGACCCGTCCCGAGGCACGCATTCCAAAAAGACTCCCATTTCACGCCTGAGGGGATGAGAAGACACACTGGAGACGTGGAGCGAGGGACTGAGGGTGAAGGAGATGTGAGTGAGTTGTGAGTGTGTCAGTGCTGCGCCTTAGCATTTTGACTTGAATGTGATGTGTTTTCATTTTTTTTAATAGAACAAAAATATCTGACGGCTACCCTCGGCATTACAGAGCTTGATATTTTAGATTAATGGTGTTTTTGAAATTTCGTAGAAGGAAGGGGTTTACAGATTTTGAAGCATTTTACGGATTTCTAGATGGTTTTACAAATTTTAAAACAGTTTGATGGATTTCAAAATGGTTTTATAGATTTCGATATGGTTTTATCTTGATTTACGTGTACCATTTGAAAAACGGTGTTTCCAGACAACCACCTCATTATTTTTTTCTCTGCTCTAACTTGTATTCACCACCAGGACATAATCCGCATATTTAATAATGTCGTTCATTCAACGGATGCACGAGAAAAATAAAAAATATTTTAAAATCCATAAAAAAATATTTTAAAGTGATCTTAGCTTAAAGATAATGTTTATTTGAATTTTCGTGCATGTTAGAATAAAGAGATTCCCGAACAAGCACAATATTAATAGTACGTGAAGTTTTCATTCCTCCACAATGTTAAGCATCAAATGGGATTAGGCAAATCGGCTGCCCATTTAATTAAAATTAAAGGGTTATTTTGAAGCTTGACCCTAAAATTGACAGGGCTCGTTTAATAAAATTGATATTTTTCTGTAGTAAAAAAATCAGATCAATCAATTTAGATCTGAACTTGACAAAACGGTCGTCAGTTTTGTTTGGTTAACTGATGAATTGAAGATCGGGTTGACTCTCTTTATATCTTGAAATTCTACCCTTAAAGCTATAACTTACAACATGAATGGTTTATTGCAAGTTTTATATGGTTAATACACATAATGACTCATATGTTATATATCCTACAACAATGTGTACTTATCCTTTTTTGTAACTCTTCTAATGGAATTGAACAGTTTATTATCTATAAATAGTAGACATGAACCAAAGTTTGAAGAAAATGAATATACATTCTCCTTATTTTTTTTCAAATGCTCTCGTCTCTCTTATCTTCCCTGTCCCCTTTATCTCAATTTCATCTTTATTTCTTAAGGCTTGTTTGGCCTTATGTTTGAAAATTTAAATTTTATTCAAGTATTCACATTTTTTTAAAACTTAGGTTTATAACAAAATTTAGATTTGGAACATAGGTTTTGAAAAAACTATTTTCTTATCAAATCATGTTTTCGTTGAAAAATAAATTTTCCCGTTCCTTCTTTTCTTTCTTTATTTTTCCTCTTTTCCATATATTTTTGCCTTAACTCTGTAAAAATTATTTTTCATTGTCACATTTTTAAAATGTAGATTTTATTTTAAAATTTTTAAAAACTATTCTTTAGATTTTACTGTAAAAGTTATACATCATAATTTTACTTTAATTTTATAATAACCATAACCTTCAACGAAAATTTAGGGCCGACAAATTGAGAGCGCAATAGCTACTACAGGCTCTGCCCCAGGTGATGCGCCCTGACGTGTAAAGCCGTTTGAGAAGCCATCGATAGATTCCTTGTCGTCGTTTCCAGATCTTCGACTTCTCCAGTTCTGCCTTCTCATCCTCATCCTCAACATCTTGAAGTCTTCGACAATGGCAAAGAGTGAAGACAGTAGCCCATGTCGGCGGCGGCAATGATTTATGGTTCTCTGCTTTTTGGAAATCGCATCTTTGCACACAACAGGAACAATCGCGCTCCTCTCTTCACGGTGAGGAACGAAACGGAACAACGACAACTGAGCATCTTTAATTCTTGATCCGACACTGTTGCCCCCGATTCATCTTTTTTTGCCATTGATTTTTTTTCCCGCTCAATTTCTTCATTTGTCGATGCTTTTCTTACCCTGTTCAACAGCAGGGTAGCGATTTGCTTCTTTGAATGTGGTGTTGATATAATTTCTGGTTGTGCCTTTGATGATTAACATTCGGTTCCATGGTTCTTTCTTCATAATGGAAGTTTGATGTTTTTTCTGTTTCTATTTGATCAAGACTTAATCTTTTTTATTTAAAGGGCTGTTCTAAGGTGAATCAAAACCCCTAACCTTCCATTCGAAAAATACCCTACCATTAGACTATCGGGTGGGTTTATTGATATGGATGATCTTGCTCAACTGGTTTTTTATTCCTCTTTTATTGATCTCTTATTTGTATTGAAGATCATATTATGCTGGCCTATACACCATCTTGAGCTCCACGGCTGAGTAATTTTTGCAGTTTAAAAATTATTGAAGATCATATATATGGTACTAATCGCGCATTTTGGGTAAAAGTTCATGTGATGTTTACAGCCTTTACCTTTAAATTATTTATTTATGGTAATTCTCTTTGTTTGGTTTTTATTCTTCTCAATCACCACAAGCTCTAGAGATGGTAATCGGGTGGGGCCCACTGTCAAAAATGGAGGGCACTTGCGGGAGAAAGCCAGCCCGCCAACCTATCCGCTAAACCCGCTTATTTATTTATTTTTTTAAAAAATTATTATATATATATATTTTTGCTTTTTTTCAATTTCAATATTTTTTACAAAAGAAAAATTAATATTAAATTCTATTTTTAAGAAATTATTGAACATTTATTGATAGGATTGGAAAGAGAATCATGAAATTATGCAATCTTATAGAAAAAATTAGATAAAAAATTAATTTTATTAAAAATGTTGGCGGGTTATGGAAGGCTCAGGTTGGAGATTCCCAGCTTGCAACCCGCGGACTGGCCCGTATTACCATCCCTAATAAGCTCCTAAACCTCATTTGGCCCATGTTTATCAGCAAATTTTTTTTAGAGTTCAAAATGTATTTTAGATTTAAAAATATATTAAATTACAATTTTTAGCGTTTTGGTAACTCATTTTTTAAAATACATTCTAAATAAAAAAGCTTCTTTTTAACGGAATAAATATACTATGAATCTAACATTTATATAAACATAAATGTATTCTGTCAAAATATATTATGGACAAAATGCATTATATCAAAATGCATTCTCTCGATGGTTTTCCAAACCATTTCGTCTACCGATCCAAGTAAGTGAATGATTACAATTAAAAAAAAAACAGCTAAATACGGTTTTTCCAAAGCCACAATTTTTTTTCATTAACAATAAATTGTGTCTAGAGCAAAAACTAGGCATTTTTCAATTAGGCTTAAGGGAAACTAATTTGTATCACACCACCTCATGTATTCAATATCAACTCTAGTTAATTTTTTTCAGATTAAAAATTATTTATCATTTTCCCTAAATTAATTTATCTAATTTATAAAATGATATATAATTTAATAATACATATAAATATTTCAAAAAATATATAATCTAAATTTAAATTATATGTCTGAGAAAAATAAAATGGTAAGTGTCCCAATGGAATTTTCCTGCATTGAACAATGCTTTCAAATTAAAATATTTTTCATGAGTAAACTAATTTTAAAATTTCGAGCGTAAAAAAGTTTCATGTGTTGAAAAGTCTAGTATATGATCCATTGTTCAATATAAGCAAATTTTAGGTTTAGTTTATATTGCACTAGGGGGAAATCCAAATCCAATGTCATGCTATAGAATACATTGTTAATTATCTTGGAATTAAAATTAGGGGTTGTTAATAGCATGGTGTAATCTATGTAATCAGTGTAAGATTTTATTGTTGTATTGGCATATATTTTATACATCTAATAACTCTACCTTCCAGACATCATTCCCATTTGAAAAACCATTAAGAGAATGCATTTTAGAATAATATATTTATGTTTGGATAAACGTTAGATTTAGAATGCATTTATTCTATAAAAAAGAAGTTTTTGCTCATAATGTATTTTGAAAGAAGAAATTACTAAATTTTTAGTCCAAAATGTATTTTGAACCCAAAAAATTATTGCCAAACATGCCAATTAAATATTTGTTAGTGTGGGATTTTGATGCAAGGAAGCAATATCCCATTCCACAGAAGTAGAAGATAGTGTCATTAGAGACACTGCAATGGATCTCATGCTTGGACGTCTCTCTGGGTCCCCCTCTGTGCACATTCTGGCTACTTGTGCCATCTGCAACTCCCACAACAAATACATGTTGCAAGTTGTTAGATTCATCAAAGATGAAAGTGAGAGGTGTGATGCCAAAGGAGTAATAGCAAACATGATACCTATTCTATCTTTAATATAAGATTCATTTTAACGAAAAAATTGAACTACAAAACGAATCTTATATTAAAATAGGAAAGAATATTAAATTTAAAAAATACCCGTGTTAACTAATCAAACCAGTGAATTGATGAACTGGTCCCTCCATCCAATCTGGTCAAGTGTTTTGTATGGGGGCGATTGGGCTTAATTTAATATCTTTCCCCTCCATTACTAAGTCTAAAATGATATTTTGATTTTTTTTAAAATGGCAATATGAAGATATTTATTTATTTGCAAATTAATGTCTTTTCTTTAAATTTTCTTTTTTTAGGATTATACATGGATGTATTTATTTATTTTAATTATGATTGGTTGATCCGATCAACTAAAAATAGACAACTGATCCTTTAACAACTACTTCAGCTAGTT
>JANTPZ010094817.1:0-12913 GCA_025593235.1 Vachellia pachyceras | reverse complement strand
CCTTTTTCAAAAAAGTCACTTCTCTCACCGCTAATCCAAACATAAATCACGTTACCTTTTTAACTTCTTCTCAAAAGTCTTTTTCAAAAGCCACTTCTATAAAAAAGCCACTTCTCTCACCGTTAATCCAAACGCACTCTGTCGAATTTATTGCGAAACGTTGCTTACAAGTTTCAGACTCTTTTTCTTGTTTTTGCCCACAGCACTCTTCTTTCTTTTATTTGTTTGTTTGATTGTATTTGCCCAGGCATGCATGCATATTTATTACACATGGTTTATGGACATTGTATATTTAGATCTACGTAACCCATATATTATCATAATCTATTACCTAATTAATAAAATTATTAATCTTTTTAGTATAAGAATTAGTTCAACTTTTAGTAAAGGTCAAAATGTTGAATAAAACACTTAATTATAACGTATATTCTAAAATATTTATATTATATATTATTACATTATATATCAGTTTATAAATCAGATAAATTAATTTAAAAAATGATAAATATATAGGTTAATTAATTTTTTTAATCTAAAAAATTAACTTAGTTATTAAATATCAATGTAATAAGAAAGAGATAATACAAAGATGATGAGGATATTGTTTTTCAAGAATAAATAACGATAATGCGATTTGAAGTTACTGAGAGCTTTCCAGAGTTCAGATCCAAAAAACAAAGCAGAATAAAAGATAGACAAAATTCATGGATTTAGATTTGATCATGATCTAAGTAACTTTTATTCCTATAACATTCTTATTCCTTTAGTGTGATAACACGCATATTATTCTATTTTATTAGCAACCAAATTCTATGATTATGATTTTAATTGTTAACTAATATCTTGGAGCACACCTATGTAGATTCTCCTGAACAGCTTTGTCTATAGTTCAGGGTTTGTTTGGAAGCTATTCCCAGAACCTAGATTTGATTACAAAATCTAGGTTTTGACCCAAAACCTAAATTTTTTACAAGCACAAAAAAAAGTTATATTGGTTACAAAACCTCAGTTTAAAATAAAGGTTTTTTCTTTCTTACTTTTTTCTTTTTCCTCTTTCCTACTTTCTTTCTTTCTTTCTATTTTCTCTTTCATATTTTTCTTTCTTTCTTTCTCTTTCCTACTTTTTTTTTCTCTTTCCTTTTTTCTACTTTTCATTCTTTTTATTTCCTCTTTCTTACCTACTTTTTGCCTTAAAATCCGTAAAAGCTAATAACTTACCAAACATAAATCACTTTTCAAAACCTAAGTTTTGTTTCAGAATCTGTAAAAACTATTTTTTAAAACCTAAATTTTGGGGGCACGTATGTTATAATTTTAATTAGAGAGTTTCATATATTCAGAAGCTTTATTCTAATTAATCTGAATGGTGATGGCGACCACTGAGACTTCTTGTTCTTCTTGAACTCAGAAGTATATATGCCAAGAATTAAAAATTTTGTCCCTTAATTTTGTCATAATAGTTTGGCTTCGCGTATTTTAAGTTTATTTGATTTAATTTAATTGTACTAGGTTTCAATATTTTTTAAAAAAATTGTATTTTTCTAACTTTAATATAGTCTAACAGTTGGTTATACCGTTGAGCTACAAAAAAAGGACTTTTTTTTCGTCAAATATTTTAATTTAATAGAGGAAAAATATTGAGGTTTGTTTTAAAATCAATAATCGAACCAAAATCAAATAAATAAACAAAAAAATGATATATATATATATAGGTTAAATGACCAAATTCAAAGCAAATGAAATTAAAGGATGAAAATAAATTTTGAGGAAAAACCGCTGGCATTAAGCTAAAATTAAATGAAATAAGGTATAATAATTAATAAAGGTATTCTATAATTTTTTTTTTCAAATTATTCAATCTCATTTAATTTGACCAAACGCAACACTTCAATTTAATTTGATTCACACTTGTATATCAAGTTTTGCTATTGGATCCACCACTCCCGCAAGTAGAAAAATTCCCACAAAGATTCTTGAGAACCGAAGCAACTGCCATCCCTATGTATATTACAACTGATGAAATTAACAATCGAGCAACATTAATGAATCAAACTGTGTGCAATAGGATGATGTTGATGTTTCATGATATGTACACACAGAATTCATTTTGATGTATATGAAAATAGATATAGAAATGAAGTTTAAAAGTATGTTTGGTATGTTATGGAAATGGGACATGATATTTAGATAAAAAACCTAAAAGTCCTTCTAAATTTAAAAATCTTTTTTCAATTCTTTAACCCATTTCCCAATATGCAATCGTGGGTCACTGTCGAAACCGAAGTTGTAGGTCGTCGCTGTCGAAACTGAAGTCGTGGGTCATCGTCGGGCTTCAGCCGTTGTGGATCGCAGTTGTTGGATTCGCAATCGTTGTTGCTGAATTCACCGTTGTGAGTCGTGGTTGCTAGAGGTTCCTGTGTCTCACCGTTGCTGCTAGAGGTTACCGTGGGTCACCGTTGATGGAGAGTAAAAATGGAATTCCATAGATTTTTATCCAATTCCACGAGGTAACTCATGGAATTCAATTACAAGCATTTTGATGGATTTGAATTTCACATGGAAGCCAATTCCATGATCAAACTGTGTACCGAACATGCTCTATGATGTCCATATCCACCCACCCCAATTCATTCGTACCAAACAGGCCATTGGAGTTTTATTGCATCATCCATGCCCAAGGTCATGTTTGGTATTGACTTGGGCCAGCTTTAGTTCATCAGGCCGAAAGAGAAAAGCCCAGATCTAGTTCGGTTCCATTAGCCATTATTGTGCGTAGTCCATTGCGCTGTGGATCGTTCCCGCCTCATAGTTCTTCAGGCTCAACATTGCGCCTCATCGTCACCTTAGACACTGTTTGCTTCAGTGTAATAAAAAGTATATTCGAGTAAGTCAGGACAAAACTCCTTTACACACTTAACTAATAGATAGTATATCACGTTGAAACAGTAGTTTATACCATTAATCCAAACAGACCCTTAAACTTTGGCCCCACTAAAATACTACTTTGGGTTCTAAATATAAGAACTAAATAAATAAGAGATTTTTTCAAATATCAAATACAAATATCTAATTCTAAATTTATAATTTTTTCTCCAAAGCATCTATATTGATTAAAATATTTGTTATAAATGACAAACTTCACTAATTTTATAAATATCTGTGAATTAATTATCTAACATTTTATATTAAAGAATAGAGGCAATAGTAGAATAGTATTGCCCCTTGATATCTAGCCTCTCAGGGATAATTTCAGTAATCGAGATATGGTTAAATACTAAATGTAAATATTTCTTTTAACGAAGATTTCAACTCTAACTTACGGGAGGTAGTAGCCAACACATCCTACTAAACTCTACCCTAGGGTGAGTATCAACTACAGCTATTTCCGTTGCTCGTTAATGGAATATAATGGCTGTCCTAGACCTATCTAGGACGGTGCGCGCGTGTGTATGAACATGGGAATGATGAATAAACCAAACACGGATCCATTGACTTGAGAAAATCTCATTTCCATTCCCCGCGTAAATAGTGAGAATTCAGTTCACATCTTTCTTCAAACGAGGCATTGCTTGTTCGCATATATATATATATATATATTGGAAGAGTGAGTATGAATCTTGTTGAAACCACTAATGATAGACCCCATGCAGTGGATTTCCTTCTGATCAATCAATTTGGTCTGTTTGGCAAAGCGGTGGAGAAGTACTTATGGGTACTTTCACACAAGTCGAGGCAAATATGTGGAGGAGATCGTTTCGTTTTGCCGAAAAACACCGTTGAACGTAGTTATAAATGCTGATGGCAATTTGCCAAACGGCACCAATTATAAGAATGGGATAAGTGCTAGCTAGCTAGTGTCACTGTTTGACCCCTAATTGGAGGATATTTAAAACTTAAAAATGTTTTTATGGATACATGTATTTTATGTAGCGCTCCTTTTAACCCATTTTAGTTTTGAAATTATTCAAACTTTGAATAATTAATAAGTACTCCTCAATGACATCTCGCGCTATGGTGAATATAAGCCTTTTAATTAACTTTGTGAATTGTTATAATTAGGCCACTGTTTGGGATCATATAAATATTAGATAGATGGTGTGACACGCTTTAATTCCTTCATGCTCTAGCTTCCCTCTACGATTGGAATTAATTACATGATGATAAGGTATATATTCATGGATTTAGGCCATTAATAATTATATATATAATTATTTGTGAGATTTTATAAGATTTAAGAATACCCATCTACGTACCTACAAGTAGTAGTATTAAAGTGGTTTGAAGTTATATGGTTAACAATTGAAAAGGCATCTGCGTGATTGTAATAGTATTCAACTTATTTGGCAAAAGCGTTGAGGAGACCCAAAAATATGTTTAATAGTGTTCTTCCGTAAAATAAGATAATCCCCTTTACATATTTACCTCGGTTTACGTAAAAAATACTTCTCTATCGCGTTTTCAAACGAACCCAGACATGATCGAGGGGTCCCAGTAAGAGGCAATTTTAAGCGCCTTTTTGACTTCAAGAGTACCCAATCCTCTTGTAAAAGTGACAATAACAACAACATTCTTATTCCACATATATTATTCTTATTTATTAACAACCAAATTTTATGATTATATTTTTAATTTTTAACCAATATATCTTATTTAATATATCATTAATTGTATTATCTTTGCGATCTTCCTGTATCTATTTTCAAAAAAAAAATTTATATTACGCTTGCTCAACCTTCCTAACCAATAAATTCAATAGTTTTCTTTGAGCATATATATTTAAACCAATTCAAACAATTATATTTAGTTGATGTCACTCCAATTCTTCAGCTTATATGTTCGTTATGAAATGTCTCATCATTTTTTCTGTAACACTTTGTTGAATTAAAGGTCCGCTTTAGGTTTAACCATGGTTTTGTGAAAGTATCAATTACAAATCAAATTCAAAGGTAGCTAAGACAACTAACTATAGAAGCATTATGATTTTCATCACGTGTAAATATGTAAACTACACAATGGCATCTCGCACTTTGATAAATAAATAAATAGCAGAAAGATATACAGAGAAACGTCTAGTTTTCAACAATATAATATAAAGACTTAGAAATCTTGCCTGCTAAAATCACTACTGATACAAGCGATGATAAGCCAATAAGAAATAATAAACGAAAATGCATTTTTTCCTCTTTTGAATACACTTTTGGATGGATAACTACTTTAATTGATAAATGTGTCCACTGAGTTAGTGGACATTAGTGCAGCAAATTATAAAACACATGCAACTAAGTCAAGAAAAAAAGTGGCCACCAAATCTTGGAGCACATCTATGCAGATTCTTTTGAACAGCTTTATCTATAGTTTAGGGCTTGCTTGGAAGTTATTCCCAGAACCTAGGTTTGGTTACAAAACATAGGTTTTGACCTTAAACCTAGGTTTTACCCAAACACAAAGAAATTTCAGAAAAGCTATTTTGGTCACAAAACCTATGTTACATCTGTTTTGAAACCTATGTTTTTTCCTACTTTTGTTTCTTCTTTCTCTTTCATACTTTTTCTTTCTTTCTCTTTTTCCCTTTCATCTTTCCTACTTTTCATTATTTCTCTTTCCTTTTTCCTACCTACTTTTTACCACGGAATCCGTAAAAGCTAATAACTTTCCAAACATAAATTACTTTTCAAAACCTAGGTTTTGCATCGAAATCTGTAAAAGCTATTTTTCAAAACCTAGATTTTACATCAAAATCTGTAAAAACTATTTTTAAAATAGCCTCCAAACACGCTCTTAATAGTGTTAGACCGATGTAGCTTTCATGATTCAACATATTACAACATGTACTTCATATGTATTTATTCTCTCTCTTTCTCTCTCTCCCTCTCACTCTAAGCTTGTCCTGGTTTTGTATGTGCACGCCCTAATTCATTAAAATATTAATGTTCTCTCAGAATATGTGAGTCGAAAGTTAATGGTGTTTCTCATATTCAATATTAGTCCTCCGGGGGGCACGTACGTTATAATTCTAATTAGAGAGTTTCATATATTCAGAAGCTTTATTCTAATTAATCTGAATGGTGATGGCAACCACTGAGATTTCTTGTTCTTCTTGAACTCAGAAGTATATATGGCAAGAATTAAAAATGTTGTCCCTTAATTTTATCATAATAGTTTTGCTTCGTGTATTTGAAGTTTATTTGATTTAATTTAATTGTACTAGGTTGCAATATTTTTTTAAAAAAAGTTGTATTTTTTAATTTTAATATAGTCTAACAGGTGGTTTGTATTTTTAACATACCGTTGAGCTACAAAAACAGGACTTTTTCTCGTCAAATATTTTAATGTAATAGAGGAAAAATATTGAGGTTTCTTTTAAAATCAATAATCGAACCAAAATCAAATAAAGAAACAAAAATGATATATATATATATATATATAGGTTAAATGACCAAATCCAAAGCAAATGAAATTAAAGGATGAAAATAAATTTTGAGGAAAAACCATCGGCATTAAGCTAAAATTAAATGAAATTAAGGTATAATAATTAATAAAGGTATTCTATAAATTTTTTTTCAAATAATTCAATCTTATTTAATCTGACCAAACGCAACACTTCAATTTAAACATGAATAGTATTATTTTTAATATATTGTGGGGGTGGTCATCACCGACTGGAGGTCACCATCCTAATTTTTATTTTCCAGGAAAAGGGAATTGATTTTATTTGATTCACACTTGTATATCAAGTTTTGCTATTGGATCATCCACCACTCCCGCAAGTGGAAAAATTCCCACAAAGATTCTTGAGAACTGAAGCAACTGCCATCCATATGTATATTACAACTGATGAAATTAAGGATCAAGCAACATTAATGAATCAAACTGTGTGTAATAGGATGATGTTGATGTTTCATGATATGTTACACATACACACATTCTCTTCGAAACTTGTCGTTGAAGACATGCATCGATTATAGTGGTCCAATTATATATATATATATATATATTCCTCTCGTGCTTGAAGTGTCTTCTTTCCTCGTCATCATCAATTCGTCTCAATATCCTAGCTCTTCCCAATTTCTGAGTTCAAAAAGAACGAAAATCACGTGGTGCTTTGAATATTTGATAGCAATATATATATATATAGTTTATGTAGAGTGGCTTAATCATTCTTCTTCTTTTTAATTTGGTGGTAATTAATTAATTGTGATAATTAATCAACCATATTATTAAGTGCTCCTATATGGTTGCGTGTTGTGCTGCATTATTGCGCTAATGATCCATGAAATTGGAAGTGATCTGCCATAATGGGTTTTGCTAATGAATTGTAGCCACAGAGATGCCATGTAATTGAGCTCGTTTGGGAATGTGGTAGAGAAGTGTTTTTAAGTAAATCGAGGTAAATATATGAGGGAGGTTATCTCGTATATTGAAAACATTGTTGAACAGACTTTTGATTTTTCCAAACGGATTGTCAAACAAGCCTGTTCTAGTGTATGGATATTTAAGCTTCATAATCATGAGTTGATCTTTGTCATATTATTGCCAATTAATTGATTAATTATTTTATTAATCAGTTAGGCTTCAAACTACATTATTAGTAATCCTTGGCTGCCAATTTGAATTAGCTTTTAGCAGATGGTGTCCCCTCTCCATTAAAATATGTCGCTATAATGGCAACCAACACAAAAGAAAGATATAATCCGAATCTTTATTACAAAAAAAAAAATTGAAGTTAATATGATTTGATAAAAGAGTAGTAAATATGAAAATAAAGGAGTAAAAGATTCAAAATCTTTGTATAATTATAGATATAGACATCTGATTTTAAATATAAATATAAGACCCTTTTTATAATAATGAGCTTATTTGGAATGACGTTTTCAAAAGTCATACGCATGTTTAACAGTATTTTTTTATAAAACAAGATAATCTCCTCCAAATATTTATCTCGACTTACGTAAAAGTACTTCTTATTTCCAAATAAAATTTTTTCCTCACTTTAACTAAATTGATGTTGGTTGGAGAGAATAAATTAAATACTGAAATATCTTTGCAACACAAAAGCAAATTAAAAGGCAATTTAATTTCATCCACAAGAAAAAAGAACATATATATGTTCTTTCAAATCATTGCTCACAAACACTGAACATTATAGCATCAATTACAGTAGGAAATAATTCCACCACTATCAGAAAAAATAAAAGATAACCAATTATTTGCAATTAACTGGATGTGTGCGTCTTTTTCTTTTCTTGTATTGGGTATCTCGTCGCTACAAAAAAAATTACATTTTCCTACATATTTTAATCCACAGTCAAAATTTATTTTTATGCAGATTTGAAATCCACATGTAAAATCCGCAAGAAAATCCACAGGTAAATAATTTACAGGTAATTTAAATTTTTTTTTATGAATTTAGTTATTAAATAGTTCAAATGTCTTCAACGGACTTATTTTCACACGTAAAAAGCAAACAGAAGATGCGGAGGGATTAAACCCAAAAAAATGTCGAGATGTTGAAGAATAAACAATATCAACATGATATAAACTTTACGAGTAGCTTCAACTTTAGGATCAAGGCACCTGTAACTCATTGCAATATTTGCAAAATGGAGGGTTCTATCCAAAACCCATCCTCCCCTTTGCCCAATCAGCAGCCTTCTTTCAAAACATAAGGAACATAACTTTCCATCAGCTACCAAAAATGGAGGCTTGAAACTTGAATATATCAAAGATTAAACATTACATCAAGTTGAGACCCGGAGTCAGAAGTGCTCAATTCAGCAGAAGCTCCACGCAAGTTGGTTGCATAAGAATCCAATAACTTGGAGAGATTTGGCTAAATACCTCTCAGCTTGAATGTGGCGGGCCCCAATTTCATGCACTGGAAAATAGTGGTTCAACAAAGAATAAGCAAACCAATCCAATCCATATTGAGATGTAAATGTAATAGCGAAAAAATAAATTGACAACCAAACAACTTAACAAGTCAATCGTTGTAAATGTAATTTGGTTCAATCCTAAAGTCATCAATTCCACAATTTAGTCGGCCAAGTAACTTGGCTATGAGACTCAACAACATGAATCCTCGCTTAATCACAACGTCGTCATCTAAAGACAACAATAGAAGTTCAGCTAGTCCTATTTATCATGAACCTGATAAGGTGAACATTAAAGTAAGGCATGAGATGCTCACCTCCTGATAGAAGGCATTGATCTCCTCTTCTGTGAGGCCTTCATCCTCACCAGAATCCTCCTCCTAACCAAGAGAACGTAGAAAAGCAGCTCTTCCGCATCAGGATATATTGTAGAACAGGAAACTGCATCATTCTTTTCGCTATTGGGAGGGCTCTGGACATCTTGACAGACATCACCATAAGCTGACAGCCTGTTGAAAGAATATAATATCAGAAATCGCCTGTTGGAAGAATATAATATCAGAAAATCAAGTTAAAGAACTTGAAAATTCACATCAAAATAAGTATCACACAAAAGTAACCTTCTCAAGTTCGTCTTCCACAGCTTTTGCAATTTCATTTTTCTGCTCAAAAGTAACATAGGCTTGGATCTGGGACCTTGTATGTGTAAGTCTGTAATGTGCATCAAAGGCCTTGTCAGCCAAAGCACGGTATTGAACAGAAGCAACAACATTGGCAAAAACATTATCCTGAAAGCAAATAGCCAATAATCCATGTGCATTTTTAAAAATAAATTAAAATATGATTTAGGATTTATTTATATATTTATTACTCGCAATAATTCTAGTTCAAGAACATACACTGAGGCTTATTAGTTGCTCCATATGTAATTCTAGGCTTTGATTCGTAGGTTTAGCATCTCGATATAATTTAATAATCTTTATTTTTCAAAAAATAATATGGAATAATTTTTATTGCTGCATGTTGATGAAAATAGATTCTTCGTTCTTTTGGTTTTTGTTGGGGGAACTATTCTTGGGTCTTAAAGTATAATGATAGGCCAACAATGATCCTTTAATCAGTTTTCAGTTCGTTCAAAAAACACATTAGAATTAGACCCATCGAAATATTTGTGGTCCCTTGATTCTATTCCTTTGCAACCTGCAGGACTTTTTTTTATTGAAAGTGATCTCCATTGCATATATATATTTTATAAAGTTTTCCTATATATGTATATTTGTGCGTGGTTTAATTATAGGTTATCTTTATCAGAATATTAACCATTTAAAAAAAAACTCTCCCAGCATGGTGTAGATCGAACCCAACAATTGAACAAAATTTAGATAAGGGATGGATTAATTGAAACTTCAGTAATGATCAGTTTCAGCAATTCTATCTTTATTAGTATAATCAAAATTAGCAAATGAAAGCATTCCAAAAAAAAAAAGGTTCGCAAAAAGTCACACACACATATATTTAATATATAGGTATACTGGGTGATGATTCATCACTGCATATATTACGCAATGTAATGGTTTAGCTGTAAGATCAGTGGAAGAGGTCATTTTCTAGGAGGATACATTTAGTGATCGAAAAGGAATATCATAATAGTATCTGACTTTGTTTTTGTGCAGAGAATTTTCAGTGGGTTTGGCAACTCATTTTCCATGTCAAGAATGTATTTCTGGGGGATGAATATTTGACAACTCATTTAGGGAATATACATTCTAGGAAAAGGGAAAAAAGCTCATTATACTCGAAATGCATTGCAAGTCATGACATTAACATTACAAATTTTGATTTGGAGTACTTCAGGTAGCGACTTAAACTTGAAAGTTCCAAGTCGTGACCTAATATACTTAAAGTCACAACCTATATATGTTAAGTGTCCATCTGGGACGTTTTAACTATTTTTTATCATTTTATTTTCTCCTAATATTATCACAATATAGAATAAAAGATATATGTATTATTTAATTAGATTCTTTTTTTTTAATTTTCACCAAAAAATCATTTTTTACAATAGTTATTCAAATAAATTTTCTTTTTTCAGAGTGCATTTTAAATAAAAGTCACGTTCCGCGATCATTCTCCAACTGTTTCCAAACCGGCCCTTTTGTCTCATCCCTATCGCCATTATTGCATTAACAGGAAGAGAGAATGCGACTTTATATGGAATTTCAAAATGCAGCTACCAACAATGCCTGAGTCAAAAGCGACAATTTTTATCAAACCAGATAGAATATCTAGCGTTCATCTTTATATATAGAAGTTATTTCTGTCTTTATTTAATAATTTGGGTATTGCCGTATTGGTCGTGAATCGTACTAAATGTGCCCACTAATATAAATGCATGAGCTTGAAAAAGATCGTGTTGATGGTCATAAAAATTCTCTATATAAAGGACCCCAAGGTCTCTATAGCGTTCATCTTCTTCTCCTTCTTGTTCCTGTTAAAGCATCAATCAAGGTGAGGCCTTGGGAGCGAGGCATGGCGAAGGGAACAGTAGCAGAAGTAGAAGTTGGTAGTGAACATGAAGCTGACCGCATGAAATGGGTTTATGATTCTTCAGTTGATCACAAAGGAAGAATTCCTTCACGACCCTCCACTGGTTCTTGGAAAGCTTCCTTCTTCATCATCGGTATCTTTCATTTCTTTCTTCTTCGTTCTACCTTCTTAATTCAAACAATTATATATATATATATATATTGCGCGCGCGCGCAAGCCTTTCTTCTTCATCATCCATCTGATCTGCTTCCTTCAATTCCTTCATTTCATCGTGATCATCATCATCATCATCATCTGTTTTCCGCTAGTTTTCATGGTCGAATAACGCCATATGTGTGTGTATATACAATACAAGTATGTATATACGTATGTTCAAGTCAGTTGTTTTTATTGTACTGTAGCCTTTAATGGCGGCCGCCAAACCAATGGAATGTTAAATATACAAAATGAATGCTCTTTCTAAAACAAGGATTTGCATGTGTTGCTTGTCGTGCACGATTGAATATTGTTCATGAATTTATTTTGGTGTTTGTTCCATGGGGCCCCTCCTGAATATATATCCATTTGACAATTTTGTTATTTTGATACCAAAGCCAGAAATTTATCTTAGTCGCATATATAAAATATTCTTTCCTAGGAATATATTGACTACTACTACTACAACAATATTATTGAAATTAAATATTAAATTATACTCATACACACCCATCTTAATTCGTTACTCCGATCCATTTTCCTCTTTTGTTTCGCCCCCGGTATTTGATCAATTAGAAGTGAAGTAGTGAGCCTTCAGTCGTCCACTTGCTTTTGTGCGTGTGACCTGATGCAACGTTGGCACAAAAGCACTTTAAAAGTTGATCGTATTATTTGGAATTATAATCAATAATGGCATGTTTTTAGTAAATTTGTATTCCCACTTCCTCATGATAATTAGGATCATTACTAAATGCTTCAAAGAATCTGGACTTGTTAACCTGGTAGATTGATTGTCAGTACTCTAAGCAGAGATACTATAGCACCTCGAGACATTAATAAGTACAGTTCTCATACTTTTCTATGTATTAGCAATAATGGCTTGAATTGAAATATTAATGATTTCTATATATGAAATCCTATAAGGTATCAATACTTTTATATATTAAAAATAGAGTTAATATAATCTATGTTCTCTTAAGTATACCTTCATTTTATTTTTAGTTCCTGAAGTTTAAAACCAATAATTTTTAATCTCTCGGTCGGTTAAAACATTGGCCCTGTCATTTTATTGTGTTGCAGCGATTGAGTTCAGCGAGAGACTGAGTTACTTTGGAATAGCGACGAGCCTGGTCATCTATCTCACCAAGGTCATCCATGAGGACCTCAAGACAGCCGCCAAGAACGTCAACTACTGGACCGGCGTCACCACCTTGATGCCTCTCATAGGCGGCTTCTTAGCCGACGCCTATCTGGGCCGTTACCTCACCGTCTTCGCTTCTTGCATTGTTTATATCTTGGTA
>JANTPZ010094816.1:0-13584 GCA_025593235.1 Vachellia pachyceras | reverse complement strand
TTGCTTGACGAAGCTTACCTCTGCCTCAGATTTGATTTCCACTTAAGCTGCAAGATTGTGTGAGGTACGAAAGAAGTGAGAGTTAAATGGCGGAGATTACAAAATGAAGTTTGTTGAAGAGATAGTCGCCATTGAAGAAGGCAGTGCCTGTGATTGGGAAGGAGGAAGTGGAGGTGGAGAGAGATAATGACAGAGGTTCTGGTTCCCGGAGACCGCGTGTCTTTGTTGTTCCAGGCTTCACTCAGGCCACTGGGGACGAAATGGAAGTTTGTTGTCGTTTTGAGCGTTTACGCAAATCTCACTGTTTAATCAATTTTAGGGGGTGCATGGATCAAATTTTCAAAATAGGTTTTATAGATTTTGAGGTAAAATCTAAATTTTGGAGAGTAGATTTTGGAAAATAGTTTTTACAGATTCTGAGGTAAAACCTAGGTTTTGAAAAGTTATTTATGTTTGGGAAGTTATTAGCTCTTATGGATTCCGAGGTAAAAAGTAGGTAGGGAAGAGGAAAGAATATGAAGGAAAAAAGTATGAAAGGCGGAGGAGAAATAAGGAAAAAAGTAAGAAAGATGAAAGTGAAAAAAGGAAAGAGAAAATTTAGGTTTCAAACCGAAATTTTGTAACCCAAATGGCTTTTTAGAAAAATTTTTGTACTTGAACAAAATTAGATTTTTGGTCAAAATCTAGATTTCAGAAAGTAATGACAAACAAGCCCTTAAGCTTAGTTGCAAGCATGTCGGATACGGTGTGTTAAAAAACTCGGTTGGGAGAAAGGAGTTTACGGATTTCTAGATGGTTTTGCGGATTTTAAGATTATTTTTATGAATTTTAAGATGGTATTTTAATATGATTTTATCTTGAGTTACGTACACCGTTGAGGAAACGAAGTTCACAAACAAGAACATGGGCTGTTTTGTTTGCTTACGATAATCTCAAAGTTTTGATGCTCGGTGGTATGAGGAACATAGCAAACATTGCAAATTAAAAAATCACTTACAAAATTATTTCTGAATGTTAAAACAAACAATTCTTCTTATCGTTGATTTAAATCTTAGTTAAAGTTAAATAAATAATTTTAAAATATTTATATATATATCCTTTTTTTTAAACTAATTTACCGAATTGATATACAATCTAATGATGCACAGAAGTATTTTAAATAGAAAGAGCCAAGAGAGATAACAACATGGCCTTCTCTTAAATGTGCATGTTTAGGAAATATTTCCTCCAACAGTATACGCAAGTCAAGATAAAAAATATCTTGAAATTCGTAAAAAGCATTTTCAAATCCGTAAATTCTTCTCGAAATTCGTAAACTCCTTTTTCTCAACGGATTCCCAAATGTCTGTGTGAGTAGAATGTTATACATTATCAGAGATTGTAAGAGAGCATAACCTATATGGAGGGAGTTGATTATTCCTAATTCATATTCTGCTTTCTTTTCTTTTTTGATGATTTGAGCATGTTTACTTCAACGTTTGAAAAGTACATTTACGTAAGTTTAAATATAACTCTTCTTACATACTTACCTCTTAAACCGTAAAAAAAAAGTTTGTACTGTTAATACACAAGCAGCTACTTTGCGCCTGCTGTGCAACTCAACCCACCAATCATGGAAAACCAAATTCTCTATAACTGGCATTGGCTGCATGCATGTTTGGATTTACCTGATGGCTGACGTGGAAGTATTGATGCCAGGAAGTGTTTCAAACACGTGAAGAACCACCAACGGAAGTCCATGTGGGGGTTTGATCCCAGACGTGAATGGTTCATGGCTCATGGGGATTAGGAGGAGCTTGGGGAATATATCCCATTCAGCTATTGGGCTCAAAAACTGGGTTCCGGGGGCCCATGATAGACAAACCCTGTATGGTCCAATAGTGGGCCATTACAAACGGGTCAGAAATTAGATGGCCCATTACGAACCGGTAAAAGATAGAGTTTTTTCTCTTGTGCAAAAAACAAAGCCTTTACCAATGGGCGTCTGGTAGAGTTGGCAAGGGCTACTACCAGCATTTCTTAGGGTGAGGGTTCGAATCCTGGGGAGTAACAGCCGCGATAATTAACGCAACCTCAAAGAGGTTGTCCCATCGGTACCTCGCTACCACCGTAAGGTCTCCTCGCGGGGGGTCCGGATTAGTCTGAGGCGGGCAATGAACCCAGGATACCGAATGGTTTATACAAAAAAAAAACAAAGCCTTTTGTTATTTAAAAAAAAACAGAGGAGGAGGAGGAGGATCATTATTTTAAATTCCTTAACAGAATGGAAAGGATCTTTAAAAATTGGAAAAAGAAAAGGTAGGTTCTGGTAAAATTCAAGGAATGCCATTGTACTGTTTCTTAATATTAACATTAAGTACAAGCTTCGGCGCTGTGTTCTTTGTCTCGTAATGTAGTTTTATTTCAATACGACTCATAATGTAGTTTTAATTTTTACCTTGTCATAAAAAAATAGATCCCATGTGGTAATGTGAGAAGTAATAAACGGGTCTATATATATATATATATTTTTTACATCTAAATGTTGTTGAAACAGGGAAGAATAATTGAAAATATTTTCAAAAAAGCGAGCTCTGATATAAAATATACTAAAATAATAATAATAATAATAAGATGAGTAAAAAAACCTATTTATCAAAATCATAAAAGTTATATATTGTTCATCATTATATTCATACTGGTCGGTTCGTAATTACATGAACAGGTATCGGTTCTAAATATAAATATCTTTATCATTTAATCTCTAATATTTATCATGTTTTCTCAAACTAATTCACTTAGCTTATAAATGATAAACAGTGTTAGCACAATGTAGCATGTGAATATTTTAAAGGGATCAAGTGTTATTTGTATTAACTAGAAGTGCTCCCCGTGCGTTGCACGGGAAGCTTATAATTCATAATTGTTACATCGACTTTCAATTCATTCAGGAAGTTGAATTTGTATGTATTTGGAAAAACGAACTTTGAATTTGTATGCATTTGATAAAAGAAAATAAAATTTTGTTGATCTAATATGCAACTTCTATCACATTTATAATAGACTTGTATAAATTAAATATTTTAATTTTCTGTAAAGAAGAAAATATAGTATAATAAGATAAATTTTACCTTCAATTGAAATACATTTAACAGATCAAAACTATTACAAAGGATATAGGCCTCTTAGGAATTAAGAAATAAGAATTAATCTTCAAAGTTCATCTAAAACTATTGTAATTTCCCCAAATCAACAACACAAAACAGAAATTTGTTCTACTTGAAGTACTTACGACAACAATTCAACAATTTTTTTACATCTTTATCATTTACAATAACTTCAAGTGACCCCTTTTCTACAAAAAAAAAATTATCATCAGCATAATCCTTAGCAGCAGTTCACATATTCAATAATCAGATGATCCTCTCGCGTTATTGCAAATGTAAATGAAACAACCAATTAGGGTAGGTAATGACATTTATCTTTCTAATCATGCAGACAAAAAAAATTATGAAGGCTGTGACTCACTCCAGTATCTGTAGGCAAAAAAAAAAAATCTTGAACATGGATACAGAATTTCAATTCCTTTCATCTAAATGGGTCTCATGATAATGAACAACAAATGCAACTATATAAAAAATAAGATGCATAGCTGTTATAAGCAACTTCTACTGACAAAATAAACAGATTGAAAACAACAAATGACTTTATCAACTTGATTTTCTTTGTCCAACTCATGAAATCATCAACCATAAACATTAGATTTAGAAGTAGTTTCATAAGATAGATAAGCAGGATTAGCATTTCCTTTCATATTGAACATTCAAACAAACCTGTTGAAAACTAATCATCCAAATACAAATGCTTTTCAAGTTGCATCCAAACTACTCTGTGACCATACACCATTGTTCCTTGTAAAGATAGCATCTGAAACTGGAAAAGGAAAAATGATTAGGAGGAGAAGGAAGAAGGATAGTAAGTTCAAAATATAAGTACCGAAATCAGTTTTGTTTCAACTCTCATCATTGGAATCATATTCCATAACGTACCTAATCTCAATAATTTTATTCAGGATTACATGAATGATCCAAAAAAATATAGCTATTAACCAATTTGTCAGCTTCCAAATCTAAGTTCTCATTATCTGAGATGCCAATAGAAGTGTTATTGAAATTTTGGTTTGAATTAACCAATATGGTGGGTTGGCTGTAATTTATGTCACAATTTAACTTATTTCCATTGAAACTGTAATAACAGACAATAAAAGTGACAAGAAACTGATGAAAAGATGTTATGTACACTGAAAAATATATCATGCACCCTAAGGTCCGATATTCCATCCAAAGTACCCTAAAAAATATAGCAATAGTCACACCAGATAAAAAGACTAATAGCATTTAATTTCCTTCAATATCCTGAAACTCCTGTTTCTCCATGTTGCTTTTAAACATCAGACAAGATGTAATCCACAGGGTCAAAGATAAACATACATCTTGTATTGATGTTTTAAATAGTCATTGTGATACTAAGTTACTGTGATACCTGCATTTAGGAACGTTAAATGATTGCTCAGGAATTCGACCACTGAGATTATGAGTCCAGTAGACTGCAAAGAGGAATTCGACCATTGAGATTACTGTCAAGTGATTTAGGAAATGTATTTGTAACTAAGCTTAGATCCTAAAGAGAAGCTATGAATAGAATATTGTACCTTGAAAATTGATTGGTAGGAAGGAATTGCATACCTGCGTTTAGGAACGTTAAATGATTGCTCAGGAATTTGACCACTAAGATTATACGAGTCCAGTAGACTGCAAAGAGGAATTCGACCACTAAGATTACTGTCAAGTGATTTAGGAAATGGCTCCATATAATCGCATTTCATAGCTGGAAGTTCAAAGTTTCTCACTGAATAAATAATTAAATCAAAACTATAATTTTGCCAATTTTCAAATTGTATTGATGTTTTTAAGGACCAAGGTAATCAGAGTCAAAAAGTAAAAAAAGGAACAATTTTTCCAAAGATCCATCAAACAAATAATATTTGCACATCTTTTGTAATAAAAGATTAGGTTGAACGGTTAAGTGCTTGTTTGGGAACTCGGTTGGGAAAATGGATTTTGAGGCATTTTGAGAATTTTGAGATGGTTTTACGAATTTCAAGATGATTTTTATAAATTTCGAGATGGTTTTTACAGATTTCGAGATAGTTTTATCTCGATTTACGTGCACCGTTTGAAAAAATGGCTTCCTAACACAGTTGCTCACATTTACCTTTAACTAAAGAGGCTCATTTTCCTCCATTAATTATGGGATGTCATGTCCTACACGATTTGCAACCCGTGAATCCCTTGAAAACCTCAATTCTTAATTTCTTGTGTCCTTATATGTGCAATGACAATTCCATCCCTCACAACAAAAAAAGAGTCCCCCCTATGTTCTGCCCAAGCAACAGTGGAAGAACAATACCTGGGAAGCAAGGAGAACAGTGTCTCAATGAAGATAAAGCGTGAAGTGACTGATGAGGCTGAAGCTTCCGGTGAGCCATTCCCCCGGCGGAACGTACAGCTGAGCCCCTCCCTGCGCCGCGTACTTGCCCAATTCGCTTATCGCACTCTGAAACGCCTTCGTTTTCGACGTCTTCCCGTCTCTCACCCCTCCATAGTCGCTCAACGATGCGCTGTGCGCTCTGCAATTCATCGATGTGTACTCAAACGACGTTGTCACATCCCTCACATGCCTGTTCTCCCCCCTCTCTGAAATCGCCATCCCCACCACCATCAGAGCCATAACTACTTTCCCCATCACCTGCAAGAACAGAGCATTTATACAGCAGCAAGAATAGTAAGGGGAAAAAAAGAGCAAATAATTTTATTCTTCCTTTTCACATACAACTTGCCCATCTGCTTTCACACCCATCAGACATTACATCTCAAATCTTCTATATATATAACCGTAACACATACTCAACCAACCCTGTTCCCAATTCAAACTCAAAATATTTACGGACTAGACATCATTATAACTTTCGTAATACCCTATATATGTAGCCATAAGAATCCTGTGCCTAAAAACATGCACGCTCGAAATCAGGTGAGTGACCATAAGAGTTTGACAAGTTCATCGGTAGACATGTCCAGGAGCGCATCCAGATCAACTCCTCTGAAACTGAACTTCTTGAATGTTAAGCATTCGTTTGGATGACTGCTCAGATAAGCATTCGCATCCAGATCAACTCCTCAAATAAGCAATCGTTTGGCTGCCTCCTTGAGGGAGGAGAGACGGCGAGACGACGAAGAATGAGAAAAGCAGAAGCTTGGACCCGACCCACATGAAGAAAGAGTATGACATTCAAATTCGTTGCCTTGCTTGTGGGAAGGAATCGCATGTGTTGCAGCTTTAAGTATAGGGTAACAGATTTTCTTGGTTACTTACGGAAGCTATAATCCCACCTGCACGGAGCCCGACGAAGCTGAACCAATGAGCCGAAAATCCTTATGAATAGTGTTTTGTGTCTGGAGTCATATTGAAGCCGTGAAATACTGAGCCAAAATGTGGAAGAGATTGTATAGATATATTGATTAAGCAATTGATTGTGAATCCTAATCTTCCTAAACAGTTAAATAACTATTGTACTGAATAGCTGAGAGACAGTAATAAGAAGGTTTGAAGAATCCCTTGGCATGTCAACGAGATTTTAGGTGAAAACCTTAAACGGAAAGCTGGAGAAAAGGAAGGATTTGGACAACGGTGTACGGTGGAACATGGGAATCAATTTAAAAAAAGAGCTCATGCTAATAGATGTAGAGGACCATGTTAGTATTATAAGCATATGCGGAGCCTTTTGACATCTGGGTCCGTTTCAGAAAGCGGTAGTGAAGTACTTTTACACAAGCCGAGGTAAATATGTGGAGAAGATTATCTCGTTTTGCGGAAAAATAATGTTGAACATACTTTTAGGTGAGAGTTAAGTGTTTCCAAACAAGCACAAAAGCTCCCCAGAATCCCCGTGGGTGAACATTATCGTGCTTGTTTCGAAAAGCTTATTTACTCCAAAAAGCACATTTAACTGTGTTTTTCCGTAAAATGAGATAATCTCCTTCACATATTTACCTCAGCTTGCATAAAAGTACTTCTCTACCAGATTCCTAAACGGGCACATTATCTCAATAGAGAAGTTGAGGTCACTGAGAAGGTGGGCGCAGGAAAAATCAAGGTTTGTATCCAGCAATTAGCGTTATTCTCATTAAATAGGGTCCGTCTGAGAGCACGGTGGATAAATACTTTTACGTAAGTTGAAATAAATATGTTAAGGGTGTTATCTTGTTTTACGAAAAAATATTGTTGAACGGGATTTTTAGGGAATCCAGAAATGTTGCAAAAATAAGACCATTATATCAAATTTTATCCTCACCGACCTCTTATTACTACTTCTCACCCCTCCCTCACTTGTAAAGAGATCTTTGTGTCCTTTTGGGAAAGTGAGTAATGGAGAAATATTTTTACAGTTTATAAGGTAAATATATGAACGAGATAATCTCCATTTAAAAAATAATAACGTTGGATGTGCGGCGGTTTCATATCCCCTTTCCACTGTTCCCGAAAAGTTTATTGCCATGCAATGGATGGAGGACTGAGAAGACAGGACAGGCATACAAAATCCAATAAAATGTACTAAAAATGTTAAAAATCTTTTTTAATGAGTTAGCAAAAATGCTTTTAAATCATTATGAACTTGGGATAAATCCCTTTAAAATTTCGGAGTATTAAGGCTTTCAACCGCTTTCAACAGATATTTAGTAGGCTTACCACTGAAACAATGGACGATTCAATGAATTAAAATTCAAACTTGGTAAGAAAATATGTTGGCACCCATCCCTTAATAATAATAATAATAATAAAATACCGTAGGAAATAAAACGGGGAGAATCTCGTACCGTGCGAACCGGGAAGCGGTGCATGTTCTGGACCTTCTCACGAAACCTCAAAACTGAGCACGTGTCAGTGTCAGCTTTTGTTTCTGAGGTTTTCTTCTCTCGTGACATCATCTGAATGTATGTCATGAAGACTCATTGCCTGTCCACCTGCAAAAAGGTTAAACCACCCAATAGTATTAGTAACTCGGCCTCTTGTCAGCTTTATTATTATTGTTAATTTGTTATTATTGATAAATTGTGATTCTGTTATTTTTTAAATAATTTTAGTGACTTGCCTCAAGAATGGATTACAACTTACATACTTTTATAATGAAAGTCCAATTTCTACAACTTTAAGGGAAAGACGGTTTAAAAATTCTATCATTCTTATTCAAAAAAGACAATTCTATCATTTGAATAAAAATAAAATTCATTCGAATGAGTTCACTCTTTATAAATAGTTTAGAAAGTTTAAACTTCAAAATGTTGTAACTTCTTCATTTCAACTCCAAAATTGACAAATGACCTATCATTGGAAAGCCCTATGAGTCTATTTTCAAATGGCACAAGTTTTAAATCAATTGGATATCTGGATTGAAAGATATCATCAAAAACCCGAACATATATCTTAAATATATGTATTCCTAATACATGTTTGGTTAAAGCATTTTGAAATTTAAGCTTTCTAAACCGCTTATAAAGAGTAAACTTATTCGAATGAGCTTTATTTTCATTCGAATGATGGACTTTCTAAATCATATTTTTCCCACTTTCTAAAACGTTGGGGAAAAATAAGGTTTAGAAAGTCCATGATTCAATTGAATATAAAAGTGATTTGATTGAATCCCGGCTTTTATATTCGATTGAATCTAAAACATTAGGGAAAAATTCGATTTAATGAGTTTTATGCTGAAGAGGAGGCTTTCATTCGAATAACATATGTCTTATTTGAATGTAGACAAACGTCCGTTAAGGATCTGTTGCTCCATGTGAAAAATGCTACGTTTTATAAACTTCCAGGGTGAATCCGGTCCCAAGAAAACTTCCAGATACTCAGTGCTTCAACGTGTATACTTCCGTGACAAAAATGCTACTTAACCCAAAAATTAATTGCCTTGAGTTTTTTCGGAAAAAATTATCAAAAATATTTTCAAACTACACTTAATTAAAATCATCACATTATATAATCTATCGATAAATTGGGCCCTTTTTTGTTTTTAAAAGGACATTGTTAAAAATACATCTTACATATATTTCACTAAATTCTATATATAGAGCAATAAGATTTTAGATTGAGAGGATCCAAACAGAAAATGTTACTACATGATACACATATTTATAACTAAAGTCTTCTTTGTTGGAGGTAATTAGCTAATTTCCCTCAATGTCAAGTCTTAGTGTTTGTTTGACAACTCCTTTTAGAGGTTAAAAATACAATTTGGGTCTAAAAGTTCGTTAGCTAGCGGATTCCAACATTTAATAACTCCTTATTTCAAAATATATTTCAAACAAAAAGTTCATTTTTAGCAGAATGCATTATATCAAAATACATTTTAAATCTAATTTTATCCAAAAAAATAAATGCATTTGACCAAAATATATTATGAATAAAAGTCATTTTGCTAAAACACATTCTTCTGACCAACAATTATTCTCCCAACAATTTTTCAAACGAACACTTGTTATATACTCTCTAGTCTCAATTAATTACTTGCATGCATGTTTAAAATATCATAGCCATTGTGTGCCTCATGTTAACTTTAGCTTGTTAGCCATCCATGCCTCCAGATCTCCTTCTGTCCCTTTTGTTTATAATTAATGGCTGGTTTAGAAAACGAATATTTCAATTTTTCGTCTGAGAAGAAAAATGGAAGTGGAACGTATCGGGCTATCGGCAATGGGAAGACAAGGATCATAATGTTTTAAGAAGCATATAAAATATAATAGATAATTATATTGTTAGAATTTCAAGCGTCTTTGATTCTTTTATCTTATATATTTTTGTGTTATGAGAACAAATTAATAAAGCATTTTTTTTTTTAAAAAAGCTCTTTCTATTCGCATCCGGTTCTACCTTAATTTTGTAGAACAAAATGTAAAAAAAAAAGATATTTTGATTTTTTGTTTTTAAAAGACTAAATATAATTTAATTTTTTATTTTTCAAAGAGAAATTTACCATTTGGTTCAAAATAAAGGAATTAATGAACAAAATGTCCTAAAGATTGGTAAAATTACCATCAAGTCTTAGCAGTAGCTGATCCGGTTATCATTAACAACCTCACCAGCTGTCAATAACAATCAAACCAGTTAATGTTAGGATCTGATAGTAATTTTACAAATTTTTAAAACATTTTATTCATTAATTGAGCTACTTGGGACATGATGGAAAATTTCCCTTTTTCCAATATAAATTTTAATTTTTCAAGATAGAAAATTGTTCTTTTTTATTTAAAACCATTGGGTTACAAGGTTTTGGGTTTGAAACCATCAAACCGTATATACTCACATACTTTGAGAAATCAGATTTGGATTCTGATTTATGATTGTGCACTTTGAAAATTAGAATTCCAGTGGCAGGCAAAAGTTTCTTTTGGGTTGGAATACGCCTGTGGTTTTAATTCTCAAGAAACTAAAAAAGACGAAGGCCCAAGTTATCAGGGGGACAAGGCGACCATAGATTTTTAGGATTTAATTAAATTAGTGGTCAAAATTCTTTTTGACCAATGAATTTTCTCTGCCCAAATCATTGACTCGCTTTCCATTTTTCTTTCTGCGAATGCCACCTATGTCCCACACCGCGCCACGTGCCTTCGTCTCCTTACACCTCGGAACAGGTTGGTGACACTGTGGCTTGCTCTCACATCAACAGCTGGAAAAAAATTTACCATTAAAAAAAGACCCCTTATAAAGTACTATAGAAAATTAATTTTTTTTTTTTCACTTAAGATCAAAGTTTTTTTGACCTCAAGATTTAATATCAAAGTTATGCTTCTACTTTTGCAATTAATTTACTGCTTCTAACATCTTTCACCCATCTTTTTCCAAAAGGTTTTAATTTATCAACCTAAAATGTCACCTTTTCCTTTTCATTTGGAATATTCAAGCTTTACCAAATAAGATAATTTTTTTTTTCTTAACACTTCTTTCCTACTTAACAAGATTTTGTTCAAAGAGTATTGGGCTTATCCAATGATTGGTAGTAAGATATAAAATATGTATTTAAATGTGATCCTTTTGTTTTCAATTTTTATTCAAGTTTTACCAAGCAAGGGAATTTTATTTTAGCACATTTTTATCATTCAAAAGCTTTTGTTTTTAAAGTATTGAGTTCATGCAATCGTTTTGGTTTGCAATAAAATAGTTTTGATCATCTATCACTTGTATTTTATGAAATTGAAATTTATAATTGTTTCTAGAATAAGCACACAACATTGGGTATTTAAATGCCATTTTTTTCATTTTAAATTCCATTCATGCTTTACCGAATAAGAAAATTCTTACCACCTTAAAAGAATATTATTGAGTTCATCCAGTGGTTGGTGAGAAAATAAAATGTTTTTTACCCTCTATCATTTGTATTTGATGAGATTACACATTTATAAAATACTTCTAAAATAAGAAAGTAAAAAAAATTGAATTTTTCAATAACCCTCTATCCAAGTGCTATTTGTGTAGAATAAAAAGATAAATACTTACCTATTCCAACAATGTCACGTTATAAATACTCTTTATTCCAATTGCCTTATTTATGGATCTTTCAAATATTTATTATAGTGTGTTATGTATATATGAATAATTAATAAAAAATTATGAGATATAATATTCATATAAAAAAGATAAATAGAATACTTTCATTTCACAATACATCAATGATATGATATTTTATAAATATGCAAGGATTTCTCAAATAAAAACTAGTTTCATGGACGTTCGCTGCTCTACTGATTAAAGGCTCCAAGTTTTAGATCAAGAAAAGTAAAATGATCTTTTCTAATACATAAAAAATAATCAATATAATTTGAGTACAAATAAATTAACTTCATTTCACCAAAAAAAAACTTAACTTCACATTCAATGAATTTCCCTTGCAACCGCATTTTCTTGTCAATTCCACAACGGTATTGTACTATTTTCCAAGGTTGTTTCTTTCTTTTTCCAGGTTTCGTGCTCAACAAATATTTCCTTCTATAACTTCATTTATCTGAAACTTCTAGAAAGCGACCAAAAATCCAACCAATTGTTGTCCATCTGACATTGGATTCTTTTTCATACAATTGTGTTAGCCGGTTCAAAAAAAAAACTGCCAATTAATTATAGAAAATACAAAAATTAAAAACGTAACTTATAAAATAATGATCCAATCACTACTTGAAAAAAATAAAAAAAAAGTCTAAAATATGCCTTTACTCTTCCAAATTTACATAAAACTCTAATTTAGTTCTTTGAATTTAAAAAGTGTACTTTTATCTTCTAATCTTAATACTATTAGTTTTACTTAATAAAAAATGTTGACTAAAAAATTAAAATGGTGATTTTATAATTAAATATTTTTTATTAAATAATTAATATTAAAACATATTTTAATATCATTTTATTGTAAAATTAATTCAAATATGTGAGTTAGCATTTTCGTTAAGCGGAATTAACAATCTGACTAAAATGACTAAAATGTATTTTTAAATTTAAAATATCAATATTTTTTTTTGAAGTATCAATCCTAAACTCAGTATAAATTTAGAGATAAAACATATACTTTAGTTTAAAAAATCATAATAAACAAACATGAAACCTAAAAATACATCATTTTCCTTTTTTAATCTTAGGTATCCCCATCCACATGTTAGGTGAGACTAATTCTTTACTGTTTTGAGGTCCATTTAAAGGGTTGGCAGCTAACATGTGAGTTTGCTCCATTCATAAAGGGTAGTGATTGAACCCCTTCCCACTTATTTAAGGGATGAAAGTACTTACCACCCATGTCAACCCGTTATAATTTTCCTATTTGAATTAACCAATTTTGTCTTAATTTTCTTTTTTGCCGAATGGAAGTGAAGAAGAGAAGACAGGCCTAAGCGTAACCTACCGGCAAAAGCTGAATTTCAATTCCAACGACAAAACCCAAAACCGCACCTTGTATTTTGTTCCTGAGTTCTCACACTTTTCACTCACCTTCCTCTGTTCATCACCTTGACGTTGCCTTATAAATCCCTCTTCTTCTCTACCTCCCTCTTCATCATCACAACCACGCACAGACAACTTCTTCAGTCTTTGTACTCATTTTTCATTTCATTTCTCATTACTGTCATTCACACCTTACTTCAATCTCCGGCAACCCAAAAGCTTTAATAGTACAACCATGGACACCAACGTTGGATCTTTGGACGCATGCAAACCAGCCTGCAATGATGTCGGTTGCCTGCCAAACGGCCACGTTTCTGTCATCCAGGACTCTGCTCCTCCGATCACCACCTGTGAGGCCACACTGGGTCGCCACCTGGCTCGCCGGCTTGTGCAGGTTGGTGTTACCGATGTCTTCTCTGTTCCCGGTGACTTCAACCTTACACTTCTCGACCATCTGATCGTCGAGTCTGAGCTTAACGTCATCGGATGCTGCAACGAGCTCAACGCCGGATACGCCGCTGACGGATATGCTCGCTCTCGTGGTGTTGGTGCTTGCGTCGTTACGTT
>JANTPZ010094815.1:0-14693 GCA_025593235.1 Vachellia pachyceras | reverse complement strand
TTGGAAACAAGCATTTAACTGCGCTTAAAATTGAATAGTCCTTGCTTGGAATTGATGCTACAAATCTTATCCTCAAGAGCCAGTAAATCTTTTTTTTTAAATTAAGGAAGCTAATTAAATGATGCATTCATCATTTCCCCCAAATTAATTTGTCTGAGTTATAAAGTAAAATATAATTAATTTATTTATTTATTTAACATCGTGAATCTCTCAAAAAAGTTAATGGACTTTTTATATTAAAATTCAGAGATAATACTGATATTTTTTTATGATCAACATCAAAGAAAGTAGATTACGCTTAAATGGGTTGCCAAGTTCTACCATAAATCTGAAATTTTATGTTAAGATTCTGTTAAGTACAAGTATACAGCTAACAACAATTGTAGTAACATGAAAGCACGTTACTCAAAGATGTTTGTCGACTGCCATTAACTTGGGTCCCTTCTATGAAAATAATCGAATGTTGAAGAAAGAAAAAGGTGTGCCCCTAAACCATAAAGCCCAAAGAGGAATCTCTCAGTGTGTTTGGGAATTTCGTTGAAAGGAAGGAGTTTACAGATTTTTAGGTATTTTACAGATTTCTATATGATTTTAAGGATTTCAAGATGATTTTTTATGGATTTCGAGATGATTTTTACAAATTTCGAGATAGTTTTGCCTTGACTTACGTGTACCATTAGAAAAACGATGTTCCAAACAATCACTCAATCAACAATTCCGCCGTACCAACGTCCATGTGCCTGTTTGGGAAGCCATTTTCTCAAACGGTGCACGTAAGTCTAGACAAAACCATCTCGAAATCTGTAAAAACCATCTTGAAATCCATAAAAACCATCTTGAAATCCGTAAAACCATCTCAAAATTTCTAAAATGCCTCGAAATCTGCAAAATCCATTTTGTCAACGGAGTTACCAAACAAGCACCATGATGATACTACCTCCAACATACAAAGGGCCTAAGTTTACAAAAATGAAGTACAAATGGCAATTTGTAATTTGTTTGCCATATGTACTTTTCTCCGTCGCCTTCCAACTTGAGGGGCGTTATTTGGCAGTTGGCACTAACGAATTAAAAAAGAGAAGAGGATGAGTCAAAAAATGCTTTTGAGTTGGGAGGCAATTTTGTGATTTTATGAGGAGATTAATGGCGAGGGATCCGGTGCCCTATCGCTGGGTTCATATTTGAATGAAGACGTAGTGCTTGTTTGGGAACTCCGTTGGGAAAATGGATTTTACAGATTTCGAGGCATTTTGGGAATTTCGAGATGGTTTTACGGATTTCAAGATGGTTTTTATGGATTTCAAGATGGTTTTTACAGATTTCGAGATGATTTTGTCTCGACTTACGTGTACCGTTTGGGAAAATGGCTTCCCAAACAGGCACGTAGTGACAGACATGTGAATGGAAAATCCCAACAACTTGGCTTTCGAGTTTTGATAAAATTAATCCTTCTTGACATAAAAGAATTATTTAAATGGCTATACTTTTCAAAATATTGACTTTATGCAACAAAAATAATTATGATACATATATTTTTAAAATTTCTAACATATCCTAAAACTCATGAATTTAATATTCCAGCACATTTATCGAATCATCTTAATTTCCATTGTCCGAAAAACAATTAGCAAGTTTGATGGTCTGTATAAATTATAGTGTGTTTATAATTTACAATTTAAAATAATCAAACGCAATATGCAGAAATCGTTCGCTTTAATAATGAAAGTGTCTACTGTTGATTTGTATGTGTATGTATCAATTTACATTTTACACTTAATTTCCCATTTATATGCATGTGTAAATGCATTGAATCAGATTATGAATAGTGTTTCAGCAAGAACCATTATCATTATGTATTTGTATATAAAAACAATAAAACATGTTTGGTATGAAAACCATTATAAGTACACCATTAACTTCAACTTCAACCATAAAATATGATGAAGCAGTCTCGTTGCTTCGGGTTCTGATTATTCTACTAAGCAAAATGTTTAGTAGGGGCTGTCAGGACTTGAATTTGTTGAAGGTCAACATGTGAATGTGAATATGGTTATTGTCGTTGAAGCATAAGCAAGGACCTTATTGTTTACAAAAGAATTATTTAAACGGTTATATTTTTCAAAAATATTGATTTTATTCAACAAAAATAATTATGATACATATATTTTTAAAATTTCTAACATATCGTAAAGCTTATGAATTACATTTATTGAATCATCCTAGCTTCCTTTGTCCGAAAAAAAATTGGCTTAGTCTCCGTCCACCCGACTAACTTTGATTTGGATAAAAAATACCCCTCCTACACAAAAGAATTATTTATTATATAGTTTTCAAAATATTAATTTTATGCCACAAAAAGTAATTGTGATATAAGTTTGAGAGGCTGTATAAATTAGTGTTTATAATTTATAATTTAAAATAATCAAACGTATGAAGAAACAAAAGTGATTTTACGTAAAAGTGTACGTTTCGTAAATCACCTTCGAAATTTATGGAAGTGTCTACTGCTGATTTTGTATGTGCATGTACCGATTTACATTTTACAGTTTTTTTTGTTAAGAACATTATACAGTTAATTTGGCATTTATATGTAATGTAGATGCATTGAATTAAATTACGAACAGTGCTTCAGTCAAGTTGTAGAGGCAAGTTGTAGACTAGAGGGGATCAAGGAAGAGTAGGCATGAGAACTTTTTGACGGAATGCTGCGTATGAGTCCATCCGGATGAAGCCGCGTGTCCACGACACGTGTAGCTATCTGCCAATTTCTCGTCATCTCGTTGCTCTCTTCATCTCGCAGGTAAATTTCTTTTGTTTCTGCCTATATATATATATATATTTTTTTTTTGACCGGAGTTTCTGCCTATATATTGAAGCTCAACTACCTGGCTTTGAAGCCTCTCAGAGCTCTAACGACCTCTGTCTTCTTGTTTTTTATAGGTAACATTTCTTTCTGTGTCTTTCGATTCTGGTCGACGAACAACAAATTGGAGTGGCGCCGCTCAACGTGCCTCTAACTCCATCTCCTTCTAGCTCTCCCCAAAGGTTTCAACATTCATTTCTAGTTTCTATTATTTGCTTAGCTTCTTCTTCCCATCATTGTTATTACTAGCTACTTTATGATGCTCATTCGGTTTATTCATCACTTCCTTCTTGCGCCTGCAGTTCAAACTGCGTACGAGACGAATCTTTACATGCTGTCATAATTTTTCTGAACACTGCAGTAGGTGGTTATGTGCTGTTTCAATTCCAGCATAAGAAGCTGTCCCTCTTCGATGAGCACAGGAGCATAATGAGAACCGTCTTTGTAATGCTGTTCTTGTATGTTATGGGTATCATTGCAGAATTTAAACTTCAAATTCAATCTCGTCACCTTGATATCATGAAGCAATTTACTCATCTGTTCAGACTTCTTGCTGCGATTCCACTTCTATTCATTCTATCGCTCCCACTGGGTTTGGTTGCATCCATCGTATGGGCTTTCTTGGTCGTTGAGCCAACAATCACATTGTTTCAAGAAATCATCAAATGCCTTGGTCGCATCAACCTACCTCTTTGTACCAATCTGACAGGGACAAGGGACCGTAACATGGAAGAAAGTGAACCCATGCGGAATCAAGAGAATCGCCCGCCTGTCTGAAGCTTCTTTTGACTACAGGAGACATGCATAGACGCGGCAGGATCGCTTGTGGTGTACGAGCCGGTGGATATCCCGGCGATGCACATGGTGATGAACGGCGGCGATTCGACTTACGTGGCATTGTTGCCTTCCGGGTTCGCTATAGTCCCGGATGGGCCAGGGTCGCGTCGGTCCCAAACGCTGGAGAGCAAAGGGAACGTGAACAACGGCGGTGTGAATGAGAGGGTAAGTGGGTCCCCCCTGAGGTGGCTTTTCAGACCCTCCTGAATAGCCTCCCCACGGCGAAGCTCACGGTGGAATCGGTGGAGACGGCGAACAACCTCATCTCGTGTACCGTTCAGGAAATAAAGGCCGCTCTTCGCCGTGAAAGCTAACTCTCATGTGCTACGTCGTAGGTCACGTGACCCATTTCCATTTTTTTTTGGGTGGTATGTTTTGGATGGGGGAACATGGATTTTCCTCAAAGTATTAGCTTTAGTTTGTCTGGAAATGAATGAATTCCCTTTACCTTTGCCTTTCTTGTACTCTTTTTTTTTATTCATAAACGGAGAATGAATAAAAACCTTTTTGAGAGTGCTAATAACGGATTTGAAATCAAGATGGCTTGAAGTATGTGTCAAATACTTGCTAAATATACACATATCTGGATGAAACTGGTGTTGTTTTAGGATAAAACTCGCATGTCTAAATTGAATTAGTGAGTCAACCAGTAATAGGAAAAGTTTCTGATTGTTTCCTTTGTCTTTATACTTTGTAAGCGGATGACATAAGTGCCTGAAGTCTATTGTATGGTCTAGAGTTTAAGATAATGGCAGAGCATACATCTTGCTTTAATTTGTCAAGTTTCAGAAATGTGGAGGGATCAAATCTGCTACCCATTTGTGATTCAGAAGACCGAAATGGGGAGATGAGTAAATAAGTTTCTTCAACCTTGTCATCCATTAAGAATGGAAGAAAAACAAAGCTATCACAAGTCTTCTTACTAAATTTGGTGCCATTTCCTTTTACAAATTACATTATAGCAGAACATTCAACTGACATAACAGATCCCCTTTCCCAGCTTGCAACATTCTTGATCCGTTGTGCTCATTTCTAATTATTGTGAGGTCAAGCTAAATCTAGAATTTTTCTTTTCAAAAGCTCACTGTTATGCATTGCGTCTTCAGCGAGGGCTTGCTCGTTTCACCTAGTGCTGGGATTGTCAGGACTTGAATTTGTTGGAGGCCAGTCTATGAATATGGTTGTCGTTGAAGCTTAAGCAAGGACCTTAAACTCCAATCCATCTGTTTTTTTTTTTTTTTTGCCCGAACTCCAATCCATCTGTTAGACTTTCCTAATTGTTAGTCTTCGTTTAGATTTATACAGATGTTCTACCAATTGGGATAGGGCTTCCATATATATGGGCTCTGTTTGTGGTGAAAGCTGTCATCATGTTGTCACAAGAAATTCCTCAATGGCATTGTCTTGTAACCTTCAAAGGATCTACTAAAAGTAACTTGGGAAAGGAAGAAAAATTCTGTTCAAAATGAAGACAATGACTTCCCTGTCTGAATTTTGGCTGCCTGCTAAATAAATCAGTAATACATGAAATGAAAGAGTTAACTTAATCTTAAAAATTAGGCCGTCTTGATTATCATGATTTGATGCAGTTACCGTTAATACACTTTGTACTCATCATGAGGATTCCTAAATGGAATTCCCAGGAAATCTTAAAAGAGAATTTCAACAAACGTCAAAAGCCCACCTGCATCTTCAATTTTTCATAAAAACATCAAACCCAAAAATCAAAATCCTGATTTAGCAGTAACAAAGGTCACACCGCTTGATTAACTCTTTCAAAATGTAAGCTGAGAACTAGAAAAGATGGGTTAGAGACAAAGAACTCCCTCCCTTTTTGTCTTCTCCTCTACTTTTCTTGGATATTTTCTTCCGAATTAAGTCAGTCAATCAATCATGAAGCTCGGATCTACTACTCTAACTATCAGAATCGCCGAATCAAACACACACCAGGAAGAAAATGATCTTAGGCTGAAATGGTTACTTTTGAGCTCATCCAGCCAGCAACCGACGCTGTCGAAAGTGGTTCTCCGGCTAATATCGTCGAAAATGAGAGCACCTGTAGCGCCTCTGTAGTAGGCAGAGGTAACTGCGCAGAAGCGCTCTTGGCCGGCAGTGTCCCAAATCTGAGCCCTGACTTCCTTGCCGTCGATTTCCATGCTGAGTCTAAAACTCGACGCCAATGGTGGCCGTGGAATGCATGTTGAACTCGTTGCGAGCATAGCGAGAGAGCAGGTTGGATTTGCCTATAGCAGAGTCGCCGATGATGACGATCTTGAAGAAGTACCCCCTCGGCCAAAAGACAATTCCTCTCTTTTTAACTTATTCTCTCTCCCCTTCCCACCCTCTTTTTTTTATTCCCTCCAATTTGAAGATTTTGAAGAGAGCTAAAAGTTATGGACTAAAATGGTCCTCCTATATTATAATTATTTCACCCAATACCCTCATTTCTTCCCCTTTTTAATAAATATATTGTAATAAAATAAAAATAAATTAAAATATATTGTAATAAATTTATATTATTATAAAATGATTAAAAAATTACATAATTATATTTAAAAATATATTATTAAATTAAATTAAATATTTTAAAAATGTATTTTGAAAAATAAGATAATAATTACAATCATATTTTTATAAAAATATATTATTATAAAATAATTTACAATGTAAATATATTATTATAACTAAAAGATATTATTAAATTTAAAATAAAAATATGATCATTGATAAAAAATCCTTCAATTTCAAAATATAATATTTTATTTATTATAAATAAAAGTATTACTAAATTAATTAGTAGGTTGAATATCTTATTATTTAAATTAATTAAAAATAAAAATTATATAATTATGATTAAGAGTGTATAATATATATTAATTAAACATAAATTATTATATAAGGGTATAATGGTAAATTAATTATTACATCAAACATAAAACTCATTTCTTCCCCTCCCCTCTAACATAACTAAACATAATAACACTAAACCCTTTCATCCCTTGCCCTTCCCTCCTATATCCCTTCCCTTCCCCCTCCTTCAAACTAAACATAGCCTAAAGAAAAAGCAAGTAAAATTTGTGGGATCGAGAAAAGAGAAAGCGAGGTTGGCCCCAAAAAAAAACAAGCAGAGAGAGAGAGAAGAGAAAGCGAGATTGGGAGACGAAAAGCGGAACAGAAGCAAAACGGAGCACTTGAAAATAAACTCAGGAGAAAGCCGAACCGGGAAAAGCGTGTGATGATGTGAGTGTTTGGTTCACCGGTGGAGAGGCCAAAAGGAGTTTTTGGGGTCTAAAAGGAGCTTTTGGGCCTTGTGTGATTGTTTGGTTCAGCGGTAGGGTAAAATGACTTTTCCCATAAAAGCGGCTTCTGGTGCGAAGTTGAAATAGGTCACGGCTGGAGAAGCTAAAATACAACCGACGCTTGTTTCTCTCTCCCTCCTTTCGTTAGCGGCTTAAGATCAACATAGAGCGAAGATCCTCAACAAAGAGCGACACTTGTCCTTTGCCCCAAGTCCCAAGCCCCCAAGTTCATCTCTTTCCCAGTAGTGTGAAGTGAAGCTTCCAATGGTCCAACTTGCACAATTTCTCATGGATGAACTTATCCTTCACGACCTTCTGCAAAAGTCATGGGCAAATTCCATACTCAAAAAATGACAGGGTAATTAACTTCTTTCTGGCTTGAGCATAGTTGTCTTCCACGGGTTTGTTGTTGGAAATCCCTCTCCCCTCTATATATTTTCTTCCTCACTCTTCATCATGCATCTCTCACCTCTTCCTAGCTCTCTGCTTCTAAGTTTCTCACTCTGTTTTTCCAACTATGGCATCTCAAAACCCATAAGTCAGTTTCCAATATTACTTGCCTATTATGGCCGACAAGCTGGGTGGAGATGGCTTGATAGACAAACTTTTGGAGGGATCAAAATTGGGGTTGCAGGAGGTCCTTCAGTAAAAGCTCAGAGATGATGTATGATTTTCTCCGGCCTTTCCTTTGTACACTTGGTATTTTATGTTTGGAAGAAGTACGCTTGTTGCGCTCTATGTTGAGCGAAGGTCTTCTTGGTTCAGCGGAAGAAGTACACTTGTCCGCTCTATGGGAGAGATCAGGTGGCCGAGCGAATGAACCTCCGTGTGTGTGGCTGAATGCTCCTCTGAACGAATGAATGATAGCTTCCGTGAGATTGAATGATGATGAAATAAAATATTTCCATAATTTTTAATTTCCATTTATTTCTTTTTTTATTTTTAACATTGTCTTTTTCTTCAAAATTATTACAAATAATTAAAATAAAATATATATGAATGTGTGGCATTTAATGGGATTCATGTCCTTTTACGTAATTTGCCACAAAAAATTGATTTTCCAATGTTTATCCAAACGCTTTTGGCTTTTTAAAAAAAGTCACTTCTCCCACCGCTAATCCAAACATAAATCACGTTACACTTTTAACTTATACTCAAAATTCCTTTTCCAAAATAACTTCTACCAAAAAATCACTTTTTCCACCGCTTATCCAAACGGACCCGATGTGGGAGGGGTGGCATATTAAATTGGAGGCTTGACGAATGAATGAGCGATGGACTTGTCGGATTATATACAGTTAAAGAGGTTTAGGGAAAATATATCAAAGAGATCTGGTAAATATTCAAGAAGAAAAAATTGAATTTTTGAAATATTGTTTTTATTAAATTAGAGCTTGACATTAATCATTAATTTTTGCAAAAATGTAAGGAATTTTCTATGAGATTGCAGGACGCATATGTACTTCTCTTCCCTTTTTAATAATATGTTTACATTGTAAATTATTTTTACAATAATATATTTTTATAAAAATATGCTTGTAATTATTATTTTGTTTTTAAAAATATATTTTAAAAATATTTAATCAAATTTTATAATATATTTTTAATTACAATTATATAATTTTTTAATCACTTTTATAATAATATAAATTTATTACAATATATTTTCATTTATTTTTATTTAATTACAAAATATTTATTAAAAAGGGGAATAAATAAGGGTATTAGGTGGAATAATGAAAATATGATAAGGGTATTTTAGTCCACAACTTTTGGCTCCATCCAAAATCTCCAAAATTAAAGGGAACAAAACGAGGGGAGGGAAGAGGAGAGAGAAGATTATTTTTATCTCCATCCATCCAAAAAATTCAAACCAAATAAGGGGAGGGTTTCATTAAACCTCTCATACCCCTCCTTTCCTCAACCAAACACACCCTAAATGTCTGTCTTTAATATTTGATCCCATTGTTAACGCACAATAAATACTTATATACTTTAAAAGTATCACATTATTTATAATCTACCATGGATGGATAATGTGAAACTATAAAATTATGCAAGTATTTTTCCACCCGCCTCCCTCCCCTTCTCAGTTTCATGGTATCGTTCGACTCTCATCTCTCTCCACCTTTCTTTTTTATTTTAGTTTAATCTTTTAAATTTAAATAATACCTACAGGTATAATACTAAATAAAGGAACTTGTTAGGGTACTCATCAAGAGTGATGAATTCCCCAACCTATTAGATCTATATCGTCTAAATTTGATTTGGATGGTGTAGAAACAATTTATTTTAATAGGTATAAAATCTAAAACAAAAATAATCTCTATTTCAAACTTATCATTTTTTTTTCAAATGATGATTTGTTTATAAAAGATTTGCTAGTTTTTTTAAAAAAAATCAAGTCTGAACCATTCATAATCAAATTTGGATTGTCTAAATCTAATAGATTTGGGGATCTCATCACTTTGATGAACACTAATTTCATTAATAAGGGGAGTTAGCTAGATTTATGGAAAATGTCGGTGCGAACCATGGGATTTTTTATTTTTAAAGAGAAGTTTGAAATTAAATTTATGAATGCAGATTAGCATTTTACCTAAATTAATGAAGCTTTTGTTTTCTTTTCCACGGTCTGGGACCTCCATCGAAGAGTTGTTTTTTCCAAGCTACGTCGTCTTCATCCTAAAAGAATAAAGAAATCTTTTCCATACGTCTCCAACTTCAAATAAAATCAAATTGTTGATTCTCCATTTATAAAAAGATACAAGCATTTTTTTCCAAGTTTAAAAATGTTAAACATATCTTCAAAGGAAATATTTCTTATGGGTTAGAGTTGAATGCTACTTTATGCTTATTTTATGGGAAGGTATCATAATATGTTATCTTATAATTTTGAGGATGGTAAAACAATGAGATATGAGACTATTTTTTGCTTTTTTTGATGAGGATGAATTCCATTAGATTCCATATCCTTGAACCAAACAACATATGCATTCATAATTATGTATGTAGAACTAGAAGCATAGACATTTTTTATAAGGTCATAATCGTCATCAAATTAGAAATATATGTTGGTTTTAGATTTAAAAAAAGCTCAAAATAATATATAGAGTAAAGTTACACAAGCGTTTCTGACAGGTTAACTAACTAGTGTGTTTGGATAAACCATAAAAAACGCTTTTGGCCTTGGAAATCATGGTTTGGATGAAATGTTGCCACGCATGTGAAAATTTTAAAAATGTGTTTTTTTTAATCTAAAACCATGATTTGGGTCTCTAAAACCATGTTTAAAAAAACAAAGCTATCATTTTCCATTTCTTTCCTATTTTGCGAGACTCAAAAAAATGAAGAAAGTATCGCTAACGCCTAAGTCTACCGAGGAGGATGATCTGCTCATGCGAAGCTCAAAGAAAGTCAAGAATACTAGTAAGGGCTTCTTACACAATGGATCAAAAGACCACTGGCCTGCATTGGGAAATTTGTCAAGAACATATAAAGAAGGAGGACCTTCTTTCAAAGACAAACTCAAAGGAACAGATGAGATGGAGGAAGCTTTTCAAGAAGAGGAGGACGAACCCCTTTCTGACGATTCCATGTCCGATGACCATCCGGGCATCAACGAAAATGAGAACGAAGGTCCGATGCTTACAACGATCGAAGACCCGAACATGAATTTTCCCACCTTTTCTTTCTCAGAGGGGACGAAGAAGAGACTGTATAGTGCTTGGAAGACGGATGTTTTTGTTAAATTGCTAGGGAGACAAATTGGTTATAAAACCCTATACCAGAGATTACAGACGATGTGGGCAAGGAGGGGAATAGTAAACGTTATAATATAGGCCACGGCTATTTTGTAGTTAAGTTCTCTAACAGGGAAGATTACATGAATGCGCTAACGGAAGGGCCTTGGATGATCTTTGATCACTACTTAACAGTGCAACCATGGGAACCAAACTTCAAGCCCCACATAGCAACAATTAGTAAGGTAGCTGTTTGGGTTCGTATTCCAAATATTCCTATGGAATATTACGATGACAAGGCCCTGATAGGTATAGGTAATAGGATTGGCAAAACTCTTAAGGTAGATATGAATACCTCTTGCCAATTGAGGGGGCATTTTGCCAGGATTTGTGTTTTAGTAGAATTGGGAAAACAGCTAATGCCGGGCTTCGTTTTGGATGGAGAAGAACACTATTTGGAGTACAAGGGACTTCATCTCCTATGTACTAAATGTGGAATATATGGGCATAGACAAGAAGGATGCCCTGTCAAGATGGCCCAAGAGGCTCCTGATAAAGACCCAATGAAAAATAATGGAAACAGAGATAGTAACCAGGAAGGTCAAAGGCCTGAACAGACAACAGAGCAATGGAAAGTAGTCGAGAAGAGACGCTACAGGAAAACAACTGAGAAGAACGGAGACCAAGCAAAGGTAGAAAATTCATTTTCCAGGTTTACGGTACTAGTTGACGTGGAAACTAACAAAGACGAAAATCATGCGATGGCCTCTGTGATGTTTGAGAAACAGGGTAGTAGTTTGAGGAGGAGAGAAAGACCTGTTCGTTTTCACAAGGGGCAGAGTAGTGCGGAAGGAGGAAAGCATAAAGAGGTAAGCGAGGTATAAGGCCACACCGAGGAAAGGACTGATGAGACAGCAACGAGAGCACTTTGTCAGACTGTACACCGAGATATCCCCTCGAGAAGGACAGAGAAGCGATTGAGGGAGGACAGATCGCATGGCTCGGTGCAGGAGGAACAAGTTCTTTTGTTCACAAAGGGGAATGAGGAGGTGAGACAACTAGGAGATTTTATGGAGTGAGATTATATAGAGTTAGAAGCTCCCCCATCAAAGGCCCAGTTGTATCATCCAGGCCCAATAAACCCAGGGGAGTAGGTGGACCTTCATGAGGATGCGGAGGAAGGAGCTAATAGGCTGATGACTGAAGCCCCATTGTCGAGAGTTGGGCAAATGACTCAAGAGGAGGGCGGCACTTACGTGTAGGAGACACAGATGGATTGAGGCCCTTCCATCTGGTAAGTATCTATTAGTGGGTTACTGACTTAATTTTGTTTTTATGGACAAAATAATGTATTGGAATATAAGAGGTGGCTGTGGTAAGCACCTCCAACGGAATCTGGGCTCAGTTATGAATGGGCCTAAGCCAAGCTTAATAATTTTGGCGGAAACAAAGTGTCAGGATGCATCAAGGTTGCAGACTGTTAAAAAGCTGGGCTTTGATGAGCTGAGAGTTATTCCAAGTGCAGGAAGGTCGGGAGGCTTTGCAGTAGATTGAAAGTCTAACATTTTTTCTGTGAAAATTATTGAGGAAAACCGCCAGCATTTCCACCTTGAATGTTCTTTAGATGGAAATCAATCTTTTATGGTGACGGCAATGTATGTTGTCCCACACTCAAACCTAAGACGTCTCCTGTGGGAAAGATTGAAGACCTTATCGAGAGCAATTACTATTCCCTGGATAGTCCTTGGTGACTTCAATGACATTAGCACAGCAGGTGAACGAATAGGAGGGTATGATGCAAGCTTATCATGCATGAGGTTCTTCAATGACTGTATCATGACATGTCGTCTATCGGATTTAGGAGCAGTGGGACCTAAATACACATGGAAGGGACCCCAAATGACAGGTTTTAGGAGACTCTATGAGAGACTGGATAGGGCACTGGTTAATTCCCACTATGCTTCTGACATGCCTGAAAGCTATCTAAGAGTGCTTCCTCGTATTAGATTCTCTGATCACAATCCTATATGTCTATCCTTGGGGATGAATAAGGAGAGAGCAAGTGGTTTGAGACCCTTTCGTTTTGAGGCCATGTGGCTAACTCATGATAATTTCCAGGAGTTTTTAGCTCATAATTGGGACAATAACAGTGAATTGTTGCAAAATCTGGATGGTTTAAAAGTGAAGCTGCACGATTGGAATAGGCAGGTATTCGGCTTTGTGGAGCAGAGAAAGAACAGACTACTGGCATGGCAAAATGGGATCCAAAAATCAGATTCATATCCATATTCAAAGTTTCTAGCTAAATTGGAGAAGGTCCTGCAAGAGGAGTTAGATGAAGTACTCAAGCTGGAAGAAATCAAGTGGTTTCATAAATCAAGGGCCCAGTGGATTACCCAAGGCGATATAAACACCAAATATTACCACATTACAACAACCTCGAGAAGGAGATGGAATATGATAAAGGCCCTCAAGGATCCAAATGGTGTATGGATAGAGGATCAGGAGGATTTGAAAAATCTGGTATCCAAGTATTTTCAAGACTTACTCCAAACCGAGGAAGGAGGGGGTGCATCAATAAATACTGTGACAAATTTCCTTGGAATTGAGTCTGATAGGTTATCCCAACTGGGGAAACTTCCAAATGACTCTGAAGTTAGAGAAGCTATTTTTGATATGGGTCCCTTTAAAGCACCAGGATATGATGGTTTCTCCCCTATTTTTTTCTAAAAGAATTGGACAATAGTAGGGAATAATGTCTGTCAGTTTGTGCAAGAAGTTTTCAAAGGTGGCAAAGATTTGTGCGAGGCAAACAATACTTTGATCACCTTAATTCCTAAAATACAGAAGCCTGAAAGGGTTGAACATTTCAGACCAATATCCTTAGCATCAGTCCATTAAAAATGTTTAACAAAAATCATAGCAAAACAAATTAAGGGAATTATTAGTGAACTTATTTCCCCTTACCAATCTAGTTTCATTCCAGGGAGATACATCCAAGATAACATCATCATTGGACAGGAGATTCTACACACAATGAGGAAGGCAAAAGGAAAAAAAGGTTTCATGGCTTTGAAAATTGATTTGGAGAAGGCATATTATAGGGTAAATTGGGATTTTTTACAACAAATCTTCCGGGAAATTGGGCTGGAGGAAGGATTCATTAACCTTCTGATGAAATGCATTACAACTACTTCTTACAATATGCTATGGAATGGAAACCAATCAGAGTTTTTCCATCCTAAGAGAGGACTTAGACAAGGAGACCCAATGTCACCTTTCCTTTTTGTTTTGTATATGGAAAAACTGTCCCATCTTACATGTGATGCTGTTAATATGGGAAAGTGGCAACCTATTTGGGTATCTACAAAAAAGGGCCTGCTATCTCCCACCTAATGTTTGCAGATGACTTACTCCTTTTTGGAGAAGCATCAGATGGGCAAGTTTCAGCTATGATGACCTGCTTAGAAAGTTTCTGCCAGGTGTCGGGTGCCAGAGTTAGCAAACATAAATCATCCATCTTCTTCTCTAATAATGTGCCAGATTGCAAGAGAAGACATATAGCTAAAATGGCAGGTATGAGAATTTCAACCGAAATAGGGAGGTACCTAGGATTTCCCCTTTCAACAAGTAAAAGAGCAACTGAAAACTTTAACTTCATAGTGGATAAAGTTAGGTCCAAATTATCTGCATGGAAAATGAATACCCTCTCCTCGGCGGGAAGGATCACCTTAGCAAAGTCAGTAATTAGCTCCATCCCCCTCTATCCAATGCAAGTTGTAAGGATTCCTGTGTCAATTTGTAATGAGATTGAGAGGTTGCAGAGAAATTTCATACGGGGTTCTGAAAAAATTAAAAGCTTTCATCCGGTCAGCTGGGAAATAGTAACTCGCCCCAAATCTCATGGTGGACTAGGCTTTAGAAGGCTACACTCAATGAATTGTGCCTTCG
>JANTPZ010094814.1:0-12621 GCA_025593235.1 Vachellia pachyceras | reverse complement strand
TTTCTTACTTTTCATTCTTTCTCTTTACTTTTCCCTACCCATTTTTTGCCTCGGAATCCATAAAAGCTAATAACTTCCCAAACATAAATCACTTTTCAAAACCTAGGTTTTACCTCGGAATCGGTAAAAGCTATTTTCCAAAATCTATTCTTCAAAACCTAGATTTTACCTCAGAATTTATAAAATCTATTCTGAAAAGGGTTTCCAAACAAGCCCTTAATCTGTACCATAGGTCCATTTCCATATAGAACAATGGTTAACTTTAAGACATAATTTTTGGCCAAAAAAAAAAGCAAGACATATTTAATCACTTTGTTCTCATTCTTTGACATGTAATAAATAGATAAAATGGATTTATAATAAAGGTAAGAGAATATGTTTTAAACGGTATCAAATTTATTGTTAACAAAAAAACCGCTTGATTATTTTAAACAAACAATTATATCAGGTCATTTCTAGGAGGGTAATTTTGTATTTTACAACAAACAATTAATCTTGACCAATCCCACTGATTTTATATGAAGTTGCTATTAATTGCTTTTAGTTGTATAATAGAAATGAGTTTTGTAGTAGAAAACTGAAATTCATAACTTATAAATAAGCAGATGCATAAAGTACAACAGCTAACTTTCCCTATCCATCTCCATCTCTATTCCCCGATTACATAGATGGTAGTTGATCAAGGGATACAAAAACATTTCCTCCGTGCGTGACTGACAATAACATTCCCATCCCAATGGACAAGTAATCTAACCCTACTGGCATCATAATAAAAAGGGTGGGAGCCATGGCACTCCAAGTTTATAACTTCAATACAATCTTATTAAGAGTTCATCTCTCAAAACCTATGTTTTATTGTAAAAATTAAATTTTACCCCAAAATTTAAGTGTTGTTTAAATATTCACATTTTTTAAAATCTAAATTTTGTAACAAAACTTAGGTTTAAAACCTAATTTTTGAAAAGATATTTTCTAATCTCTCTCATAATAAATATTCTCTTTCTTCTTTTTTCTTTCTCTTTCCTTTTTCCTGCTTACCTTTTGCCTCGAACTCCGTAAAAGCCAATAACTTCCCAAACACAATCACCTTTTAAAACCTAGTTTTTGTCTCAGAATCCCTAAAAGTTATTCTCCCTAAATTTATTATCCAAAAGTTAGATTTTATCTCTATAAAATCCCTTTTCGTAAAACATTAATTAACAAAAGATTTAATTATAATCATTGTCTAAGCACTATTGTATCTATCATTGTGCGTTAGACCATCAGAAGTCGGAGCTAAACATTTTCAATTGATGCATCAATTGAACAAAATAAATCAAAGTATGTAGGATGAGCCCTAACGTGATAATATACAATAATCCATCATAACCAAAAAGATGAAAGCACTGCTTTTAGTGAAAGTAGCTCAACCTTCCGGAGTCTTCTCTAACAGACTAGCATGGGAACTAATACCTGGAAAAATGTTAAAACAACAGGGTGAAACAAGAATCTCACCAACAAAAATTCATCTCATTGAGAAAAATATTTAAACAATTTTCATAAAAAAATTTAATGAAAATAAATCGTTTTACCTAAATAATCTCAAAAGTAGAACACTGAAATTGAAAACACTCCCGTGAGACTCTCTCTTTTCTTCCTCTCTCTCCTCCCTCTCCCTCCAGCGCCTCTCTCACTCTTGTTTGGAAACTCCGTTGGGAAAATAGATTTTACAGATTTCGAGGCATTTTGGGAATTTCGAGATGGTTTTACGGATTTCAAGATGGTTTTTATGGATTTCAAGATGGTTTTTACAGATTTCAAGATGGTTTTATCTCGACTTACGTGCACCGTTGGAAAGAATGGCTTCCCAAACAAGCGCTAAGCCTCTCATGCTCTCCCTCTCTTCTAACGCTCTCCACCCTCCTGTATCGACACCTCTCTTTTTTTTAACTCACCTATCTTTTACTGCATTCTAATCTTTTTTTTTTTTTGTAAACAGGGATCTCATAAACAAACACAAAACAATACAACTAGATCAAGGGGAAGTGAACCCCCACTTTCCACCCTAAGCTGTATAGAAGGTGGAGGGTGTTTAAAATAACAGAAATTACCAAGCAGATCATGAGCCCCCTTGATCAAGTTGTCAGCCACAACATTGTTCTCTCGAGGAACATGTTGAAACACAACACTCTAGTTTCTAAAAATAACCATCCTAGCTTCTTCTACTATATCCTTAAACGGGTGACTGTTATCACATCCTCGAGTAGCTAGATTAATGACCTCAATACAGTCTGAGATAACTCTAACATTCCTGTACTCACGCATCCAACAAAACTGCAGTCCATAAATAATAGCAATAAGCTCCACAATAGTTAGAGGCACATTAGAGAGTTTACAGCTAAAACCTCCTATCAATCGGTTTCGCTTTCTCAAAGAACGCAACGCATCCACTTCGTCCAGAGTTGAGCACGGAGCCATTCACTTCCAATACAGAGAATCAAGGCCTTCCACTAAACTCATCATGCTTCATCCATCATGCATGCTGCTCTGTATTTTTTTCCCTTCTCCTTTCTCTTTTCTTTACTTCCCCATCACTTCACTTCAACACTTCCGTCCCCCTTTTCTCCTGCAGTGCACACCAGCTGCCCCTATTTCTGTTTTTTACTTAAACGTTACAATCTCAAATTCAGTAAAAGCAATTTTTAAAAAGATTTTTAAATAAATTTTATATATATAAAAATTTCATACTACAATTTAGCAACTATTTGTTAAAATTGTTTTACGTGAGTTTAAATAAAACCACACTAGTAAGTTAACCTCGAATTACGTGAAGTGACTTGAAAAAATTAGTCTAAAGACTCGAGAGACTATCTTTCTAAACCATGCCACGTTTATCTGCGAATCTATCCGCTAGTGATATCGTCTGACGTGGTCCAATGGCTGAACGCCTTTCCCTCAACCAGCGATACATCCATGGCGAGAGATCGTCCCCCAAACAGACAGCCTCATGGCCCACCAGGCCACCACGCATGCGCTTCTTCTTCTTCTTCCCACAAATAAATACTTCTTGCTTATTCATTCACCTCTCTTCTTCACCATTCACTCGCCGCTCTCGCTTTTCCCTCCTTTTTCACTCACCACCTTTTTTTTCTTTCTCTTTCTCTGTTCATCAAGTGTGGGTTTATACTTTCTTTTCTTTTCTTGGTTTCTCTCGTTTCTTCCTTTGATTCTGTTTTTGTCATCTTCAAGAATCTCTTGCTGTGCTCTTTCTGCTGATTTTTTTATGGCTCTCCCTACATTCTCATTCCCTCAAAGATCGCTTATAGGTTCGACTCACTCTCAACGCGGAGTAGATATGTTATCGCGGTCTCTACATAGGCACATCCAGGTTTGTTTAACCTTTTGCCAAGTTCATTACGAGTGAAGTGACCCATCAGTGCGTCGTTGGAGTTTGAATTTGAATAATCTGGCTCGGTCTTCTTCCGTTTCTCTTGGCTTATGTGATTTCATTCACCATTTTAATTTTTCTCTAGCGTGGAAATTGAGATGTGACATGGATTTTGAGAGATGGATTTTTGTCCTGATTCAATATGTATAGGTTAGGAAAAGGCCAGCTCGGGTTTATGCATCACTATCAGATGGAGGGGAGTATGCTTCCCAGAGACCACCAACTCCACTACTAGACACCATAAACTATCCAATCCACATGAAAAATCTCTCTACCAGGGTACGTCAATAATAAAATGAAAGCATATAGGAAGACTATGACAGTTAAATAATTTGAAAGAAAAATAAATATTATGTTTCTTTCGAACTCTGATCTCAAATTGATGCAGGAGCTAAAACAACTTGCTGATGAGCTGCGTTCTGATGTTATTTTCAACGTTTCTAGAACTGGGGGCCATCTGGGTTCAAGCCTTGGTGTTGTAGAGCTCACTGTCGCTCTCCACTTTGTCTTCAGTGCTCCAACAGACAAAATCTTGTGGGATGTTGGTCATCAGGTTGGGTTTGATATATTTTGTTTGCTTTTATTGGCGATGGGGATGTCCTTTCTTCTGAACAAGATAATTTTTGTAATTTTTGCAGTCTTATCCACATAAGATCCTCACTGGTAGGAGGAATAAGATGCACACGATGAGACAGACGGAAGGGTTATCTGGGTTTACTAAACGTTCTGAGAGTGAATATGATTGCTTTGGCACTGGTCACAGCTCAACTACTATATCAGCAGGACTAGGTGGTTCTCTCTCTGCTATGAGTTTGGGAGCTTTATATATTTACTTCTTTTTGGTCATAAGTTGAATATTCATGAACAAAAACAATATATTTGTTTTGGAACCAAAAGGCGTATGGGCTCTATTCTTCCAGTTTATGGCATGTTTATACCAGTAAAAGGTTGCACTTATCATCATGGCTCTGTAATTAGACATGTTCTAAGTTTTCTGAAACATATATAAATATTGCCATACCTCTGTAATTATCTAGAGGAGTGAAAATGTTTGTTTCTGCAATTCATTTCAACTCACTCATGTCTAGGTGCCTCCTGGAAATAACATGCAATTACTGGTGTAGATCCAGAAATTGAAATTGAAATTTTTATTTAATCATCAAGTTTGCTGCAGTTCCTCTTTCTCTTTTGTGGTTTGGCTTTAATGAATTCTCATTATTCAATCAGGAATGGCTGTTGGAAGGGATCTGAAAGGAGGGAAAAACCATGTGGTTGCAGTAATAGGAGATGGTGCCATGACAGCAGGGCAAGCTTATGAAGCCATGAACAATGCTGGATATCTCGATTCTGACATGATTGTTATTCTAAATGACAACAAACAGGTCTCTTTACCAACTGCTACCCTTGATGGTCCTACACCACCAGTTGGGGCTTTAAGTAGTGCTCTCAGTAGGTTGCAGTCGAACAGGCCTCTGAGAGAATTGAGAGAGGTTGCCAAGGTGAGTATCATATCTAGAGTTTGTCAGTTTGAGTATATTGACGGGAAAACACTTCTTTGAAGCCTAATTAAAGCTAGTTCTTCACAAAATGGATTATTGCAGGGGGTGACTAAACAAATTGGTGGCCCTATGCATGAGTTGGCAGCTAAGGTTGATGAGTATGCTCGGGGTATGATCAGTGGTTCTGGATCAACACTATTTGAAGAGCTTGGACTCTATTATATCGGTCCTGTTGATGGTCATAATATAGATGATCTTGTCGCCATTCTCAAAGAAGTTAAGAGTACTAAAATAAGTGGTCCTGTACTGATCCATGTGGTCACTGAGAAAGGCCGTGGATACCCGTATGCAGAAAAAGCAGCAGACAAATACCATGGTAAAAAGTGGCCCCGCAGATTTCTTCACAGTCTCATTTGCATCCACTTATTGAATGGATCTATCATGGACTGGTCATTAGCCATTTGAGTGCACCACATACCTTACTCTTATACTTTGCATCTGTAAAAACTGCATCTGTTATGTTGCATAATTACTGCCCATCACTTCACTCTGAAGCAGAGAAAAAAGAAGTAAAAATAAATGGTTACCACAATTATTTCATGGCATATAGATTTAAGCATTGGCTTACTAAATATACCACCGATGTCTGATTGGGTTTGATTTTGATTTTTGCAGGAGTTGCTAAGTTTGATCCAGCAACTGGTAAGCAATTCAAAGCTAAGGCGACCACCCAGTCTTACACAACATACTTTGCAGAGGCTTTGATCGCAGAAGCAGAAGCTGACAAAAACATTGTTTCAATCCACGCTGCAATGGGAGGTGGAACTGGCATGAATATCTTCCTTCGCCATTTCCCAACAAGGTGCTTTGATGTGGGCATTGCAGAACAACATGCTGTTACTTTTGCTGCAGGTCTGGCTTGTGAAGGCCTCAAGCCTTTCTGTGCAATTTACTCATCATTCATGCAAAGGGCTTATGACCAGGTAGGATTACAAACTGTCAATTTCTTTCCTTTCTATAAGTCCATGGCCTTCACCAATTCTTGTCAATTACTTATCACTAAGTGCGAGTATTTGTTCCATTCCATAGGTGGTCCATGATGTGGATTTGCAGAAACTGCCAGTAAGATTTGCAATGGACAGAGCTGGACTAGTTGGAGCAGATGGTCCCACACATTGTGGTGCTTTTGATGTAACTTTTATGGCCTGTCTCCCTAATATGGTGGTGATGGCTCCGTCTGATGAAGCTGAGCTTTTCCACATGGTTGCCACTGCTGCTGCAATTGATGATCGCCCTAGTTGCTTCCGATACCCTAGGGGAAATGGCATTGGTGTTGAATTACCGCCGGAAAACAAAGGCTATCCTTTGGAGGCAAGTTAGAGTCATGTCTTTATTTCATAACATGTAGGAGATTATAAGGAGTAATTATGCAAATCAACTCAGTGTTTATGTGCTGATGCATTGACAGATTGGAAGAGGAAGGATAGTGATTGAAGGGGAAAGAGTGGCCCTTCTAGGCTATGGATCTGCTGTTCAGAACTGTTTAGCTGCAGCTTCCTTAGTGGAACGCCATGGCTTGCAAGTAACAGTTGCAGATGCACGATTCTGCAAGCCATTGGATCACTCCCTTATTCGCAGCCTAGCGAAATCACATGAGGTTTTGATCACCGTAGAAGAAGGGTCAATTGGAGGGTTTGGGTCTCATGTTGCTCAGTTCATGGCCCTTGATGGCCTCCTTGATGGGAAGTTGAAGGTAAAAATCCAAAATCTGCTCAAATTAACTCATATGGCTTGCATTTCTCTTTTGCAGTTGAATATTGACAAATTTTTAACCAATGAAAACTTATGTCAACTATTATGATATTTGTGCAGTGGAGGCCAATGGTTCTTCCAGATCAGTATGTAGAACACGGATCACCTGCTGACCAATTGGCTTTAGCTGGTCTTGCACCATCTCACATAGCAGCAACAATATTCAATATACTTGGGCAAAAAAGAGAGGCACTACAGGTCTTGTCAGTGTCATAAAAAAATATACAGAAAGGGGTTTTTTTAATATATTAAAATGATTTTAGTTCTCACTACCCCACAGTGTAAAAAAAAAATTATGTCATGTTTGGTATAGTGGAATTGGGAGGTGGAATTGGAAATAGAATTGGTTTTCTATATTTGGTATGGTGAAATTGGAAATGGAATTCAAAATGGGTAGAAATGAATTCCATGATGTAACTCATGGAATTGTATTCAATTCCATGGAATTGATTTTTTGGCCTCTCATTTTTTTTCTATATTTATATCCATTTTCATTTCTATTTTCACCAAAATCAATTCGAGCGTACCAAACGAGGCATTAGTACTATGATAGTATTGTGAAAAATAGAAGTAATGTAAACATGTGACTTGTGCAGATTGAAAATGGAGGTCGACAATAGCAATACCAGTTATATTTGTATATTTTTCTATCTCTTACTCAAGCCTTGAGTTTTGTAATTAGAACTCAGGAGTGTGAAAATTCAGCACCAATCAGCATTATTCACAAATATGACCTTCTGATTTTCTTACTAAATGCATAGGCCTATCTTCTATTTTTAATGATTGTTAATATCATGGAAATGAAAAAAAAACTTTGTTTAATTCATAAAAAGACTTGAGATATTTTTAGAATTTATTCTTTGTTTTAAATGGGGTTTAAATTTTAAAAATAAATAAGATATTGATATTTTTCAATAAAATGAAAAACTCATTAGTTCTAAAAAATAATATGTATCATCAATATAAAAAGAAAAGGGAATATTGATATGAACGTACCTATAATCTTGTCTCAATTTCAATGAAGTAGTTGTGGGTATATTTTCTTCAAATATAGGTATTGATTTTGTGAGGAAAACGGAAGTAGCTAGCACTTACTCCACATACATTTGAATTAATTTTGTCACAGGACTTAAATAAAATCAAATTATAGATTTATAAATATGCAAGAAGATGATCATGAGCATAAATTTTTATTTTTATGGGAATAATAAATAAATTTTATTCCATTAGTCTATTTTCAGAAACCTCTAATCTTATATTTTATGCCGATTTACATGTTGTTTAGTCAATATTTATATTAGCCTTATTTAATAGTTGTGAAAATTGTAATGATTCAATGCAATACAAAAGAAAAACTACATAAACGTAATTAAAATTCAGCTAAAATTATAAGAACTCGCTAATTTTTTTTTTCAATATAAAAAGTATAAGAAAATTCATTATTACCTTTAAGTCACGCGTGTTATATAAATTCCACGCATATGTAAAGGTGATGATGAGAAGCCATTTCTGCTTGAGCGATGGCCACCAATTCCACGTGTTCTTCTCACAATTAATTTCAAGTAAACAAAACGATATTTAAATAATAAAAAGTTCCTTACAAGAAATAAGACAAAAAAAATTAGAAACCTGTTTTATTGGAGTTGACAAGTGAAACTTTATGCACCACAAATAAGGAAGTGAACAAAAGAAAAGGTCAATAATTCAATTCAAGTGAGATTGTTGCCTGATGCACTTTGAGCCTTCTCGTGTCATTTCAACTTGTCATGCTTTCCACACGTAATATTTAAGCTTCTTGTGATGATTGCCAACTAAGTATCGGTGTGTTTGAGAATCTGTTGAGAGAAATAGGTTTACGGATTTCGAGAATAATTTGCAGAATTCAAAAAAAAATTTATGGATTTCAAAATTATTTTTATGAATTTTGAGACGGTTTTATCTTAACTTGTGTGTACTGTTGGAAAGAAATCTTTTCCAAACACCACTTAATCTAGAAAAAGACAAGATTCGAACCTTTTGTAATATTAGAAATAAAATAGTAATAATAATTAGCCTTAAAATATAGTGGGAAGTGAGGATGAAGCTGGACCACTTAAGGGCTTGTTTGGGTCCAATCAGACAAAGCAAACAAGAATGAGTGGGGTTATCTTCATGATTTCAAAAATGGTCAAAGCATTTTCGTTTTTAATTAATTTTTATTTTTGTAATTGATGAACGTCTTGTCATGGCCAAGAAAAAAGTCAACGTCTTGCGAGAAAAGTAGGACATTGTACAATTGATGTGATAGGGTGTGATTGATTGAGATCACTGTATATTCCCACCTACAAGAACAAATTAGCAATGTAATTTATTTTTATTTTAAAAAATTAGAATCTTTTCGCAAAATATTTTGTTGAATTAAAAATTAGGTTAATTTAAACTAAATCAAAGGAAGATCTATATATTTTGTCAAATTTGATTTGGATAATTCAAATTAAAAATATAAAATAAACGATAAGAATAAAATTTTTGACATTATAAAATTATAAAAATTTTGACACTATATTTCTTGATACAATTCAAATTATAACCTAAACTTGATCTCAAAGGCGTAAACGAAACCTTGAACCCAGTAAGAAAGAGAGACGTAAACGAAACAACAGGAACCATGTGGCTGGGAGCGAGAAGCATTTTCTGTACAACTAAAACATACGTGTAGACCACTAATGGCAGGCGCATCTATCGATTAGAAAAGATATGATAATACAAAATGACCTGAAAAACTTCAACAGAAATCACAAAGGAAAATTCAGAAAAAAAATGGAAACAGACAAGTTTATTTACATTTATTCACAGCACGGTATGTGCCACCATCTTTTAACCATATGGTGGAACGAGTTTTCTTCACTTTTTCTGCAAAAAGACGATGCCTGCAACACGAAAATACGCATCACTGTAAACACCATCTTAGCTTCTAGCAGATACCACCCCCCCCCCGGGGGGGCGGCTACTTAATACAAGACCCATTTTGTATGGAAGAGAATCATATTTCAATCCCATTACAAAGGGGAAAAAGCTCAAGCATATAAGATTTGTGTTTGTCATGAACTTTTCTAGTAAAAAGAAAAACACAAGTGAAAATGTTATGTGGGCAAGTGAACAGACCAATTAAAACCATCATGTGGGCGGTATGACTTGATAGAATTTGGAAGAATAATTTACAATGAAGAGACTAGAAATCTCCTCTGTAAGAAATGGTCTATACAAGGTAATAGAAATATCATTGGTGTGGGAACTAGAAAGGTGAAAAGAAAATCTAACCGTTCAAACTCCAGCCTCTGAGTTACTATGCCATTCAATAATAGCTCTGAACTGTATACGGCTGTCCCTGTATATTATAAACAAGGTGTTAAGTATTGTGAACGGGATAATGATTAAAGATCAAGAAAGATTCTAACCTTTTTCAAGAAAAGGCACGCAGAAAGCATAATCATCTTCACAAGACAGGATCAGTAGATCATCTGGAATCTTATCATCTCTCAACGAAGATCTGCCAATTCTCTCTATAGCCTATAGGCATGTTGACTAGCAATCAGCTTTTCCGAATCAATTATAACAAATATATGCTGAGATAGGTTTAATAAAATGAAGGTAACTTTTGCGAAAAGAATTTATTTCCGCCACATTCAAAGAAATTTTTTTTTCCATATTTTCCTTTTTTTTCGTTTCTTTCTTTCTTTCTTTCTCTTTTTATTGTTTTTTTTGGGGGGGGGTGGGGAGCTCCCAGTTTCAAGTTAATCCCTAATCCCCAAAACATTGACTAAAAAGACATTTCCATTTAAGGACATCCATCACACTTGGAGCATATGAGTAAATGTTCAGCAAGAGAGTTGCATACCTGGCCCCGAACAGCCTTGACTAAATGTGAAACAATCTCTTTACTAGGTTTAGTATTGGGGGTGATCAATACTCTGCGACCCTACACACAGTATCATTCTGATCATAAGCCAGACAGAAAATGAAAGAGTCTGTGTTCACACACACACAAGCACACATAAACCCTGAGTGTATATATACCACTAAAAGAGGATGCTCGGTTGCACGTGCCAAGGACACTGGCATACTGAAGCCAAACTCCTTTTCCTTTTTGGCATCCCTCAATATGTAATTTTTCTCATCAATTAAACAATTAGTTTGTCCGCAGCTCTCAATCCATAAATGGGTAACCACTGGTTTGCCAGAAGCAATAGCCTCTAGCATATTCCTTGTACGCACAAATTTATCGGCAATGAAGTGAGTCGCATCTAAAATGGAAGTTACCACGGAAACTCCAAGTCGTCCTAAAATCTGTAATAAGGTCAAGAATCAAGATATAACTAAAAACACATTTTGGCTTCTCCATATTTTCTCATGAGATCTTATAAAACATCAGACATTACCTTCTTTTGATGCTTAATTATATCTTCACCCAAGTGTTGACTGTAGAGAATTCGAATAACAGTTATATCCCTTCTCTTCCTTGAATCTTTAGATGGTGTAAATTCAAGTCCCGTAGCAGTTAAGCTGCAGAGTTCTCGACGTAGTCCCCTATTGCAGGACTCTTTGTAATAATTATCACCCATACAAACAGGTGATGCATCATTTGCTGGAGTTCTACATTTATCTGGTGTTGCTGATGTCAAGTCAGATGACTTGAAACTCCCTCTCGGCAAATCATCTGTCCTCGTTTTTCTCTTCCGAGCAGCTGATAGCCCATTGTCTTTTGACTGCACAGTCGAATTAGAAGAACCAACTAATCTCTGTGGTCCTTCATCATGACTAGACAACTTCCTAAAAGATCTTCTCCTTGGATGGACATCCCTTTTAGAGCCATTATTAACAGCACTCAAACTGGTATTTTCATCAACTTCAAAGTGAGCAGAGCAACTTCGTTTAGACTTAGGATCTAAAGTCTTGGATGCCTGGAAGCCAGCACTGCTATTTCTTTCCTCTGGGGAGCCAACCCTTCCATCCTCCTCTGTATGACTTCCGGATGGTCTATCAGGCGTCATTTGATTTGCAACCAAGGATCGTCTAGTTCTACGAGCAACTGGTGAAAAATGAAAAACTTGACTCTGTACATGCCTTTTGCTGACCAAGCTTCCTCCATTTTCTCCCTTGCTGCCAGTGCAATCATGTACTTCATTACCCTTGTATCGTTTTGAAGCCCTTCCTGACTTTCTTTGCCCGACAAGCTGAGAAGGAAATTCACTACAATTTTCACTAGCAACAGAGATTAGGCTGTCTTCCACATTTAACGTACTTCTCTTTGATCTTTTCATCCAATTGTTCCTTTTGCATTGCACCCTGGCTTCTTCCTTATGTGCTTTTAATAAACTTGAATTTCGCACATCTGATTTAACACATTTCTGAATCCCGTCATTTTTTTCAGAACATTTCTTCAAAGTAATTGCCCTCATTGTTCCTAGACATGAGTTATTGGGTCGATCTGCTAGACCACCAGCAGCTTCATTAGCAACACGATTATCACTGTCCTCACAATTACCCAAGGCTTCCATTGCATCAGCAGCCATTTGAGTATCGAAACCTACATCTAACATTCCCTGTGCATCTGCTGCAGTAGCATTAGGTTCCAACTGTGCTCCTGAGTCATTGACGTTAAACAGTTCCTCCAGGTCCTTGACAATATTTCTTTTTGATTCTTTGGCTGCATCTTTTACAGTGTCACCCTTTACTTTAAGATTATGCAATATTAGTCTTGAATCAGATTGAACCTCCCTCGTTCTTATATTATAAGTACTTTGTCCCTCATCACTATTATAGTTGCCATCTGGTCCGCTGACTTTAATTTTCTGGACTGCAGGCAAGGATTTTCGCCTTGGCATCGCACCCTCCAAAAACTCA
>JANTPZ010094813.1:0-10134 GCA_025593235.1 Vachellia pachyceras | reverse complement strand
GTTCAAGGAGTGGTGGCACAAATAAAGCCATGTTTGCACCATGGGAATTTCAAATATATACCCATTCATTTATATGCAGATCTCCTTAGAAATTAAATAAACACTACAGATTCTGCTGCTGGAAACAACTCATGGATCTGGCATCATGCATCTTCATGTAAGAAATGGGGTGAATTTATGAAATGTCACTTCAATATATATATAGTTCCAGTAGTTTCTTTTCAACATCAACTTTTTTTTTCAACCTTCTTGAATCATGCATGGTTTACAATTGATGAACATATACATCCTTTCCTTTTCTACCCCATAAAAAGTATCAGCCGGAAGACAAAAGAGCTTTAGCAAAATCACAGTGAAGAAATTGAAAATTGTTGGCGTATGGATATTCAAAGCATAATGAAAGGGGTTTGACCAGCCACATTGACATGTTTTGATAGGTACAATTGCTTCAATTGTTGTCGATTATATTCAAGTTGACTTTTAGAGTGTGTTTTGTGTTCATGTTTTGAGTCTAAAATCTGCCATGAGCACATAAGGGTTAGATTATGGGATCCACTTAAGCATATTTGGCACAATGATACTTTTAATGCCTCGTTTGGTACGTAGAATTCATTTCGATGGATATAGATATGGAAATGGATGTGGATGTGGAAATGGAAATGGAAATAAGGTTTAAAAGTATGTTTGGTATGTCATGGAAATGATGTATGATTTTTAGATGAAAAGAAGTAAAAGCCCTTCTAAATTAATTTTTTTTTAACTTTTAAAACTACCTAAATCAAATTAAAAATTTTTTTAAAAAAATTTTAGATGGAATTATCTTCATGGATTTACAAATCCAAGCTTTTGAGATGGAATTGTAAATCCATGGTTTTGGTGGAATTGGCTTCCATGTGGAAGCCAATTCCATGGTACCAAACATGCATGAATATGGAAATCAATTCCATTTCCATATCCATGCCTCCAAATTCCATATTATCAAACGTGACCTAAGTAATATTGAAAACTGTTAGTGTATGGACGTTCAAAGTGTAATGAAAAATGGGTTTAACCAACGTATTGTTATGTATTGCTAAGTGTAATTGCTCAAATATAGTTGGTCTTTAAAATGTGGTCAACTGCCATTTCTGTGAAAACGATGATTGATGTATTTGAGTTTGCCTAATCTTATTTATATGCAGGTAGTGATTTAGTGCATGTTAGGAAAACTTACAAATTGATAATTAATGTCTCTGAGTTTGCCAAATCTTATTTATCTGTAGGTAATAATCTAATGCATGTTTGGAAAACTTACAAACAATATGCTTTAAGTAATACTGAGATCAGATAGCCTCTATTTACAATGAGTCAGATAAATTAAAAAAACAATATAAAAAGTTCAAAATGATACTAGATGGAAGCAAAAAATTTGGATCTCATACATCAATATGGCTGCCAAACTTATGATAATTATTAAAGTTGTTGAGGGCTTGTTTGGGATTTGCCTTAATAGCACTTCATGTCCAAAAATGATAGTGACCATGATTTTGGGAACAATTCACCTTTTACCCAACAGCCACTTTATAATCTGAAGAAATTTTTTTCTGAATTTCTGATTTTTAGATTTTACCTTTTCTTTATCTTTAAGCCCTTTTAAATTAAATTTTTAATAAATTATTCAAATATATTTATGTTACCCTGACTTTTGAAAGTATATCATAATTGTATAATCTATAATATTTGAATTACTCAAATTTTAATTTGGGTGGTTGAATTTAACAAATCTTTAATTGTATCATGTATAACTGTATTTTATTGAGATTTTTTTTATAGAAGTATTTTATTTAGATTTTACCATATATATATTGATATTTTGCCAATTCTATTGAGAACTTGAATAATTGTTCTCAATCCCATGTTTTCCTCCATAGTCACAGGCTGGCCAAAAAAGGAGTCGCAGTTTACCCTCTCCTTCTCCCTCCCAACTCGTCATCGATGCTTGCTCTCACGCTTCCCTCGGCCTCTGCTTCGAGCTCGAGCTTTCCGACGAAGACTCTCAATTGCGCACCCGCATTCCTCAGTAGCAACTTCTTCAACCCCATCTCTGTCAATGTCAAAGCCCTAAAACCCCAGTCTAAACCCTACTCAAACTCTCTCATAAAAGCTGTGCTGCAATGGAACAGAAAGCCCCAGTTGGCCGGCGAAACTCCTCGCGTCGTCGTCATCACTTCCGGAAAAGGTGGCGTTGGCAAGACCACCACTACCGCCAACATTGGCCTTTCGCTTGCCCGTCTCGACTTTTCTGTCGTTGCCATTGACGCTGACGTTGGGCTTCGGAATCTTGATCTGCTTCTCGGTCTCGAGAATCGAGTGAACTACACTGTCATCGAAGTCCTTAACGGCGATTGCAGGCTTGACCAAGCTCTCGTGAGAGATAAGCGATGGTCGAATTTTGAATTGCTCTGTATATCGAAACCCAGGTCCAAACTGTCGATTGGGTTTGGCGGGAAAGCCCTGGTTTGGCTCGTGGATGCCTTAAAGTCGAGGCAGGAAGGGTCACCAGATTTCATTCTAATTGATTGTCCTGCAGGGATTGATGCTGGGTTCATAACTGCCATAGCCCCAGCCAATGAGGCTGTTCTGGTTACCACGCCAGATATTACAAGCTTGAGAGATGCTGACAGAGTCACTGGTTTGCTAGAATGTGATGGAATTAGGGATATAAAGATGATGGTGAACCGGGTTCGGACGGATATGATCAAAGGGGAGGATATGATGTCCATACTTGATGTTCAAGAAATGCTAGGATTGCCTCTTTTGGGGGTGATTCCTGAGGATGCTGAAGTTATTCGGAGTACAAATAGAGGGTACCCGCTAGTACTGAATAAACCACCAACTCTGGCCGGTTTGGCCTTTGAGCAGGCGGCTTGGAGGCTTGTAGAACAGGATAGTATGCAGGCAGTGATGGTTGAGGAGGAGCCAAAGCGTGGGTTTTTCTCCTTCTTAGGCTGGGGTTAGAATCTGGTTTGAGAATTGCAAATTTGAGATAGCCTGGCTTGTCATGACATTTTGGTGTTTCAGGTTGTGGAAAAGCAAGTGTTTTTTTAGCTGCAATTATTTGTTTTAGATTTAGGTAGAAGGAGGAAGCTACGTACAGTGACGTTAGTAAAGCTTAACCTTCGTTCTCTTCAGCAAGCGTTTCTTCATTTTACTGGTAAATTTATAGCATCATTGTCAGGATTAGCGTCTATAACTCAGTTGCTGACTCTTAGAATCTCTTTGTTGCCATTGTAACAAGTTGTTGGTGGTTCAATGTTAAATATCTATGGAATTTGTGAATCTAATTTAATTATCTACTATATTTGCCATGTTGCGTTTTTTATCCTCTTCAGCGACGCACAGTTTCCTTTCCTAGCACCCATTGCCTGGAAACTGCATATATGATTTGCTCTTCAGTTCTTCATCACCCCCAACCCCAAAATATATTTACATGGGCACAGACTTATAGATGACCGTCATTTATATTTTCAGTGCAACAATTGAGAATACCTTATTTCAGATGGCTGGCTAAATATTGCTCATTCCTTATAGCCCAAGAGTGGTCTGAAGCACTTGGAATTGGAACAGATTCCTGAGAAATTGCCTGAAGTGGAGTTATCAAGCAAAGAGCAGTCTTTTGCAACTCAGCATGCCTCTCCAGCAGGCTGCAAGACTCCAAAAATCTCGAGTGGCTATAAGACGTGGGAGGACTTTGATGTCAATTTCAAGTTGATAGAGACACCAATGCCATCTAAGTTTTAATTTTTCTTGCAATAATGTAAAAATGCTTGCCGTCTTTTTTGTGCCACTTATGTGATGGCAATAATTTGTCTATTTTGTACACCTTGAGATTTTCTATGAACTACATTCATGTTTCTGCTGTCTTGAGAGTTATCTTTGGAGATTTCTTTCTCCCGAATGGATTGTTCTTATCACAATCTTCTGATAGGCTTGAAAGAGGAATAGTTCCAGCAATTTGGGAACTCATTCTATGAATGTCCATAACTTTTGACTTACTGATGAAAATGATAACACGACTGCTTTGGTTAAAATCTGGTTTTAAGATTCTGACATACTTGAAGTTAATGCTATGGATCTGCTTTGGTTATAAATATGCTTCAGTCACCTTCGCATTTTGAACAGTACTCTCAAATGTCTATAACTAGTTTCAATTATAACTAGCTAGCCTTATGTTGAATATTACAGTTTGGGTAATCAGGCTTAATCTGGTTTAGTGATGAAGGAGAACTTTTACAAGTTTTTAAATCCAGACCCCTCTGCATTATTATCATATTATTTTAAATCTGATTTCACCTTTCATAATTGGAAGTTACTGGAAAATGTTATATTTAAGAATTTTATGCCTATTTAGTTCAGCTGACTTAATCAAGATTAGCTAGGACCTAGTATGATTTCTGGAAAGCAATTTGGTATACAAAAGAAAAGGTTCAAGTTCAATTGCACACAATTTATAAGTAATACTAGATTATACTATTATTGATGCATTTGAAAAGCAAATTATTGCTGTTCAAATAAATACAGACACATACATATAAGCTTTTGACAATATCAATTTACTGAAAGAATGTTGACAGAATTGAAAATCACTGAGAAATTTTGAAATGACATATAGTCAACCTCTCCTTGCTGATGATGACCTTGATCTTTGTGAATGCTTCAAGTTAATCCTAATGCTGAAAATGAGAAGGAAACATGGGGAAAATTAAGTTGTTATCATTACATTAGTGAAAAAAAAATGGCATGAACAAGGGAAGTTAATTAAATAATATAGTAGCTCGGGTGTGTACTCACTTCTTTTGGACATGAATGTAATCATCAGTTTCATCCAGTATGTCTCCCTAGTAAACAGAAAAAGAAAGCAATTAGCAAGTTATGTTAATAGGTCCAATGTGAGAAACATATTTAGGGGATCAAATTGGGACAAGTTATAGCCTTTGTCTGAAAAGCTGGAGTGTATAAATAGCCATTATAATGAATACAACGGGAGCAACTAACTAACCTGTAATAGTTCCTCCATAACATCTTCCATGGTGATTATGCCAATTGCTTCCTCATCCAAGACAGTTGAAAGAGACGCTATTTCTTCTTGTGAAACATATCTACTCTCGTGTTCCCATGATTGCATCAGCTGCTCATGCATTTCATTGTCTAGTTTTATCACACTGTGCAATGTTGCACTATGATATTTAGTGTCCCTAGAAGACAAAGTGGGTTCATAGATGGAAGCACTCTGATTCTCTTCCATTTTGAAGGAAGGATTATATGCTGCATACAGAATCAAGAAGAAACAAACATAAAATGAGTCTAATTTACGAAGCTACCTTCAACATGATCCAATCTGAGCTATGCAGGCCTGACCAAAGATTGGTACAATCTCAAAGACATATATTAATCTAGAAGCCATGTGATGTTGTTACCTTCATTTATCTGCACTCTATTTGGTAGTCTATCTGTAATCATGTTCAAGAAAGTACGTGTGCTAGCATTCTGAGTTGACGTGTCCTCTGTGTTCTTGTTTTCCTTCAGAACAACGGCCATATGGCTGTGACCCCTCTGGAATTGATTCAGCATGTCATAAAGTGGCCAGTTTTCATAAACCCTAAATCGTACTGAAAAGTTAGTAACAACACAGTTTGAGAAATAGAACATTGATAATGATTAATCGGTGCAGGTGTGAAAACCACCAGAAGAAATTATCTAATGTCATTGAAACTCGGATGGGATATTTGGTTTACAAAAACACCAGTCACACAGAATTTCTCTAACCTAGGAATTTTTCGGATGATCAAATTCTTGATTGGGGTCTCATCTTCCGGGCGGCAGAAGACTAGATTCTTAACCTGCACAAAAAGAATTGTAGAGGTGTGAATAAATGCTAGGAAATTAATCATTCAACATTTATTGGATTTGAATATTAAAGACTATAAAGTTTGAGGTTCAAGAACTGTTACAAGTCTGCAATTTGTATGGATATAATGAAAAATACCAAGGTCTGCTAATCATCCATCCAATAGCTATAGCACAAACCATATTCAACTTCATTCCATTTGAAGGTACGTACCAACATGAGGCCAATAATGTTTCTTGGGCTTCCATAGTATATAGGTATTCGACTGTGACCTTTGCTAGTTATTAGAGTCATTGTATGCCTGGATATAAAGTTGAACTATATCGATAAAGGAAGACAGGAGGGAAGAAAGGAGGAAATAACAATATATGTTTATATCAGTAAAAAATTTGAGCTATTATGACAGATTACATGTCAAGTTTGGAGTTTATGTCAAGGGAAAAAACTTCAGATAGGGGTGTCATTGCATCTTTTGCTTTCTTCTCAGTCAAATCCATTGCACCTGTGATTAAAGAAGTTTCATGATGAGATAGTTCTCCTCCTTTTCCCGCCTGCAAATATTGACATTATATACCACATGCAGGTTCATTGGCTCTTACATTTGATGGATTTTGAAGTTCAGAAAGAATAGACAAGGGGGACACATGAATAAACCTTATTTGAATGTAAGTCCACAAATGTTTTTAGCTCTGATCTTCTTAGGATAACTGAGTGTTCTTTCCCCAGAGCCCAATCCAGAAGCTGCATGCCATAACAAGAAGATCTTTAGGAAATGAATTGAATCTGCTAAGAAATTCTTACCCTCTAAGTATACAATTTATGGGTTTTCAATTTGTTCCTTACCTTACTAGCAGGATAGGATATGGGAAAGAAGATAAGAAGGAGGAGCTGAACCAAAGGAGCCATCTTTGCTCCTAAAGTTAATCCATGACGGGCAGCCACGGCTTGGGGAACAATCTGACAACATAAATTATGGTAACAAGTAAAATAGTTGAACTTATGTTGAATTCATTTATTCTAATTCTTCTGACTGATTTGGTTGGGTTTTCACAAGCAGGTCAAAACGAAAATAATAATTACCTCCACGACGAGGGTGACGAGTGGGGCTGATGCCAGAATAGCGATCCAGGCCGGAACTATTCTGTCCAGAGCAACTGGCATTGCCTTACATAGCAAACATCAAATTAATGTCATTCTCTTCTTAATCATGATCATTCATGTCCATGGATAAGTCCAAGCAACAAATATCACTCAGATTTTAGGCTTTCAAATTGCAGTACCCTCATTCTTTAATATAAGAGTTAAATAACTAATCTGCGAAGTATTAAGTAAATTAATTTAATTAGTTATCGTATAACAAATGTGTTGGCTTCCCTAAACTTTCATATTTAATCATGCGTCTTGAAACTATTCCTTGATATGAACCCATTTAATGTGTATAATCAACATGAATACTTGGGAGGGGAAAATCATAAATTTGTGAGCCAAAATGGATCAAGATTTTATATTTAGGATCAAAGTAAATCATTTGTTTATTTCATACACTTAAGACCAGATTGGAGGGAGTAACACAGATCGATCAGTTCTTTCAGAAGTGGAAAAAATATGTGGAGGATTATATATGCATATATATATATATATATTTTCATACCTCTGCAGCAAGTGATTTGCCAATGAGGAGAGTACAGAGAACGAAGTGACCATTCTTTACAAATGGTAAAATCCTTGCTACGAATAGAAACCAAAAAGCTTAACTAAATGGTAATAATAAGCAACAAAAAGATTAACAACAAAACACTGCAGAACGTGTAGGTGACGTCGTTTTCATCAGAAACCTGCATTTTTTCTGTCGTTTGGAGGACCAGCTTTAATAAGGACCTCAAGATCAACCTGGGTGAAAGACAAAAGTCCCAGAGCCAGCCCTGAAGCAATGCCTGCCAGTAACACCAGCCCCAGATAAGCCACAAGAAGAAGCCAGAAGGGCTTTTCACAACACGGGAATTCTACTTCTTTCATTGTAGCTAAACTATCGATCTGTGAAGAAGAAGAAAAAGATGAAGAAGATTGTTAGTACGTTATACATTTACACGTTAATTCACATTGCATGTGGTTTTTCAAGAGAAACGATCGTTGCTGGTTGTGTGTAAAGGACGTAGATAAAGACAACACAGTGCGGAAAACCGGAACTACAATAAAAGAAGGGGGCGATTTTAGCTGTAGGTATAATATCGAAGCACTAAAATGTGGGCGGAGAAATCAAGCTTAGTGATAAAGTGTTTATTGAATAGAGATGACAGTTAGCAATACGATGTATATATTTGAAATGGTAGGACGGCCTCATGAAAGGTATTATAATTAATGGCTATCTGAACAAGAAGAAACTTTGTCTGCAGCTCAGTGTCCATTGTTCAATATCAAGAGCTGCTCTCTCACCAGTTACGAGTAATCCAAATACACGAATCATCTCTCTGTCACCGTTTGGCAACACGATGCTTCTACTTATAAACACGTTTAACAGTTTTTTCGTAAAATGAGACAATTTCCTCCACTATTTGCCTCGGCTTGTGTAAAAGTACTTCTCCACCGCGTTGCCAAAATGTGATTAGAAAACTAGAAAAGAAAAAAATTGTGTTAATTAAAAATTAAAATGAGAATGAATATAAGTAAATTATTATATAGTACTTTTATAATGTTATTTTTCAGCAGCATCTTATTTAAGATATATCTAACACTCAAATGTTATTTTTTAGTTAGACCTCAATATTCTTTATATTTTAGAGTACAAGAAGCACTATAAATAAGATTATAATATTAGAGGCATGAGAAAAATAACAATCAAATGCTGAATATAAATGCGAAATATATCTTTCACTTTTATCCTATGTGTTCATGGTTTTTTATTGATTACTTTTTTTCCCCTTCTTCGGTGAAAATCATTTTATTGATTACTTGATCACAGAATCATCTGTCATGTGCACCTCATTTTCCTTCTACGTACTATGTATTAGTCTTTGGAAATATATAGAAACAAAAGAGGCTTTAATTTGCACCAAGTGTGTGTGTTCCTGTGTTTTGATATCCCTCCTGAGCTTATCTATATATAATTATATATCAACCAACTATAAAAAAAATTAATCTCATGTACTATTTATTCAATTCTATTTAATTACATAATTCTTTTGGAATGTTTTTCCTAGTCCATATTCGCTACATAACAATAACTGCATTCACAGGATATTTAGTTTTTTTTTTGTGCAAATAAAAAGTGCACACTTGATACGTAGTTGGCTTCCAATTATTTTTGGCATTATTATGAATTATTTGGTTATTCAAGTACAATAACAAGATTATGTATAATGAATGGAGAAATATTTACATACTTTTGGAATGCCACATTATTCATATTTTACCCAATGAAAATGTTTCAATAACTATATCTTATCGTGGAACTCATATCTCATAAATTTCTCTTAATTATTTCTCTTTTTACATAATAAATATCTCTTTATTCTATTATAATGGATTATGGAAAAGAAGAAATAATTAGGAAAAAAATTGTAATTGCTATGAATCCACAATATGGGATACTTAAAACATTTTCATTGAGCAGATTGCAGGTGATGTGACATTCCAGGAGCATGCAAAGATCTCTCTAATGAATGATATATATATATAGTATATATATATAGTATTATACTACCCTCTCTCGGTCACTTCATTATAATGAAGTCAAAGGATTTAATCTGCAACGAAAATGGTTTATAAAAATTAACAAGATCTATGTATTACACAAAGTTCCATCCTCATTCACAAGTATTTAATTAGCCATTAGTATCAGACAATATCAATATATATATATATATATTTCTCAAACCCTGTAGAATTAACACATGAGAAGATACATATATGCCAACATACAAGAATGAACATGCTACATTTTCTAGCCCCTTGTTTGTGAAAAGCTGAGTCATTTTGGGTTTGGGCAAATGTGGGCTCCCTTACCCAAGTCGTGGTGATGCTAGTACCGATAATACGGATTAGACCCAGTCCGCCATTTTCTGATGGATTCGGGCTGGCAAAGGGAGGTGGGCTGTTTCAGCCTGCCCCGCCTGCACTGCGGGTTGCCAGTCAGCTTTTTTATTTTTTAAAATTTTTTAATTATTATATCTTATATATTTTTACCTTTTTTCATCCCAATATTTTTATAAGGATAAAAGTAATATTAAATTCTATTTTTAGGAAATTAT
>JANTPZ010094812.1:0-14455 GCA_025593235.1 Vachellia pachyceras | reverse complement strand
ATTATAATTATTACTGTATCTATTATATTACAATTATAACATATAATTTGGAACATACAAATATGATTATAGTCATATTTATTTAATTTTGGCAATCATAACGTTACAGAGGGGGCTAGTTGCTATTGGAACTAAATCAACAATGAAAACAATTTTTTTTCCTAGAAAATAAAAAGGACCATAAAACTTGTATTAAATATTGATGCCATTCTCACCATAAAAATTTCAATGGGGTGAGAGAGGGAAGGAGATTTAAGTATGAAGAAAAGACAAGAAATTATCAGGATAAATAATCTCTCCCTCTCCCCTAACAGTCAACAGAACAATCTAGCCTCACTAAAATCAAACAGCATGCAGAGGGTTGCGGTTAAAAAGAGGAGATAACAAACACTTTTAGGAACTCTATCAATGTGAAGAGTGTGAGCATATGAAAGAAAGGGGCGAAGAGATATCAGCACCTGAGACTCCGCAATAGTGAGAACCATAGGAAGAATCATTGGCTGCATTACCACATTCCTAAGTTCAGCACAGAGAGGTGGAAGGACCTGAAAGAAAAGTTATGTTTCTAAATTATGTACAGCATAGTATATAAAGAATAATTCCAAATTAATTAGATTTCAGAGTATAGAAGAACCATCAGCAAAACGCATGATATCAAACAGGAACAAGAGAAGCAACTAAGAGACTACGCAAAAGAAAAAGAATAAAAATAAGAGTGATTAAATATGAAACATTATTTTGATATGCACAAAAGATAGCATGACCTTGTTTTTCTACTCAACATCAAATCCATACTCATAAAAGTCATTAGATATGCTGTACTTGAATTCTCATCCATGAAGGCTAATTGACAAGGCAAGTTAATTTTCTTTCTTTTTGGATGAAATATCAAAATGCATTAAATAAAAAGATACAAAAGTCACTAATTACAAAGAAAATGAACAAGAACAAGAATTAATGATAAAAATGTATTTCTGGTTATAAGAAAGGGATAATTCTAATAAAAGAGAAATCAAAATCCTTCAGAAAAAGTGTAATATCATGCTAGATCCAATGAATCTGAAATAAATTGATTTGTATGAGCATAAAATCAACAGTCTTATAGCAAACCTTGTACCGCAATACACGGACGTCAAAATCTTTCCACATGTCTGACAAAGCTTTTAAGAATTCTGACTTCTGCATGTTATCTCTTTCCTGCAAGAACAGAAGACACATCATCAAGAACTTCATCTTTTCTGACGCTTTTTGTTTGTCTCAGACTCAGTCAAATTATCTTGCTAGTAAGATTGTCACACAGAGCAAGTGCTGACAAGCGAAACTGCAAATTCTTACAAGCATATGGTCAAGGAAGCGCAGAGCACGCAACCTAGTGTCATTCCGAAAAAATAGGGAGCCTGCAAAAATAAAGGACAAACACATTGCCACAATAAGAAATTCAGCAATTGGGAAAAGGCAGAGCATATAAATTTATTCTAATCTTCTGCATTTATTTACATAGAAGATCATAATTTAGCATTCTGCTTATTTTGAACTCCTTATGTCATGCTCATGGACCATTTGTTACCTCCCGAAAAAAACATAGACACTACATTGTTTGATTATATATGGTTAATCGATTAACTTGAGCCCCCATACATAGTAATGGGATTCTTGCTAGTTACAGGAAAAACTTAAAATCCAGTGAAAACTTCCGGTATTTTTGCTGCACCAAAATAAGTATTGATTAACATGTGACATCCCATGTTTTAAAACATTAAGCTAAAGCTACAATGGAATTTTTAAATCGCCAAGTTAGGTATCAACAAGCTTTCAATGCATTTGTGATCCGAGACGACCTACAGGGATCACAACTAACATCACGTGGAAAAATGTAGCAAGCTTCTTGGAACACTTTGATGATGTTGGAGACCAATTCAAACGAAGATGCTGCTGAACGTTGAGGTTGTTGGCCACGTGGGATTAGTAAGACTAATTCAAACCAAGAGGTTGCCAAACGTTGAGGTTGTTGAGAGATACGTGGGCTCATTCGAAGTCGAAGCCGCAAGTCTGAAACTGAATCTGTTATTACATTTATTTACTGTCAATTTTATTTAGGAGTATTTTTCTGGACTGTTATTTTTTCCATTATAAAATAAGCACACCAAGGATGTATTAGACAGATTTGGATTCAGTGGAAATAAAGCTTCAGTTCATTTCTTTTTACCTCGGCATATCGCATCAATTTTTTTGTCGTTTTCGTTTCTGCTTGATTCTAGATCAAGTTTGGTATCAGAGCGCCGTTCCTACTGTGAATGGTGAAGACCCACCTAGGCTACAATACCAGTGGCGAAAATCTCTAGCAACTTGTGACCTTTCGAGGTGTACACACTGCAACCCAAGAGGAGATGAAGGCATCAACAACCATGTCCAACGATGAAGCTACCAATCAGTCTCCTTTGGCCGAACAAGTCACCAAACTCTCTTCCGACATGGCTACTGTCTTAGATTGGATCAAACAGCAAGCTTCCACTTCTCATGAGAAGCACAGTGAGAAGATAAACCCCTCAAAAACCAAGGTGGAGAAGCTGAAACAGACCATTCAAGGTGGAAGCTAAGATTGACATACCATCCTTTGATGGGTCTGTTGATGCCGACAAGTTAGATTTCTGGATCAACCAGTTGGAGACTTATTTTCCTATCTGACGATATATTGATGCCCAAAGGATTATGTTTGCACCACTCAAGTTGACCAACCATGCAAAGACTTGGTGGAAGGCTCTCGCTGCGAGTGGGGAAGCTGAGGAGCTGACATGGAGTTTATTTAAAAGGTTGCTTCAACAAGAGTTTTATCCAATGGGGTACCTTGAAGAGCGATGGGATCGTTGGCACCTCCTACACCAAGGACGCGATCAATCGGTACAAGACTATACCACCGAGTTCCGCCGACAAGCAACGGCTCTCGGTATCTTGCTAGCAGACCCGCAAACATTTAGAAAATACACAGCAAGTTTGCAGAGAGCCATTAAGGTAGAATTGAGTTTATTTCCGGTTCATGATGTTACTAGTGCTAGCACAACAACCATGGAAATTGAAAAGAAGAATAAGCCTCACGGTGACAAAGGCCACAAGGAAGATAGGTTCAAACCAAAGAACCAGAACAATCCTAAGGTAAATCGTCAACCTCTTCTTCTACTGACAAGTTTTGTGAGCATTGCAAGGTCAGAGGTCATGAGAAGGAGAAATGTAGGAAGATGAATCCAGAGCTAATTCCCAAAAAATGGAAGAAAGAGGAACGATGGAAGAGTACCGCAATAACAACTACAACACCTTCAAAGAATGAACCCGAGCAGCTAGGTTCAGTACAACAAGCAGACCCCAATCTGTCTTTGATGGCAATGCCAAAGGAGACAGGTTTGGGTCCACGCACTGCCCGAAATCCCGTGGAAGAATTATTCATTGTTAATATTCAAGTGAAGAAGGATGTCATATCTGCCATATTTAATCCTGGTAGCCAAAAGAACCTTATCTCAGCTCGGCTTGTGCAGAGACTCGGTTTGGATACAACGCCTCATCCCCGGCTTTTTTTTTGCTAGGTTGGATTACTAATGACGTGAATCAACAAATCAACTTGCAATGCACAGTCCATTTTGCCATCTCATATCGCTATATCAATGAGGTACAGTGTGATGTGGTGCCATTAGACATTTGCCACATAATTTTTGGCAACCCCTTTCTATATGATCAAGATGCTCACTACCATCGAAGGGCGCAAGAGTACGAATTAACCAAGGAGGGAAAGAGATTTATCCTTGTCAGCGAGAAACCCATGCAGACAATTGACTTGGTGACAGTTCGTCAAGCAAAGCGGGTTATCAACACCTCGCAAAAATACATATTGGCATTGATTCGACCAGTAAGCTCCAATGTTAATAGCTTCCATTCACTAACTTCATCTTGTAGGGAGCATAATGAAGCCCTAATGAAGCTTCTAGCAGAGTAGTCTAGTCTCTTTGAGGAGATATGTGAGTTGCCACCAAGACGAGCGATGGAGCATGAGATTCATCTGGTTTCAGATTCCACATTGCCCAACCTTAGCATGTATCGTAATTCTGTATTGGAGAATGAAGAAATCAAGCGTCAAATTGGTGAATTACTCGAGCACAGCAATATTAAGCCAAGTAGTTCCCCTTGCGGTTCACCAGTTGTGCTAGTTCCTAAGAAGAATGGAGGTTGGTGCATGTGTATTAACTATCGAGCACTCAATAAGATCACTGTTAAGAACCATTACTAGCTCCCCCACATTGACGACCTACTAGATCAACTACATCATGCAACCATCTTCACCAAGTAAGATTTGAAGTCCGGTTATCACCAAGTCCGGATTCATGGGGAAGATACCTGGAAGACAGCATTCAAAACACGTCAAAGGCTCTTTGAGTGGCTAATGATGCCGTTTGGGCTTTGTAATGCCCCCGCCACTTTTATGCGGTTGATGAACGATGTTTTACGGCCTTATATTGATGATTTTGTTATTGTTTACATTGATGACATTCTAATTTATAGCAGGTCATAGGCGGAGCACGTGGGGCATGTTCGAAAGGTATTTGAGTTATTGAATCAACATCAACTACGGTTAAACAGAAAGAAGTGTCAGTTTGGGAAACACAACCTTTTGTACCTTGGGTACATAGTGGGTGGGGGATTGCAGATTGACCCTGATAAGGTGAAGGTCATCAAAGAATGGCCACGGCCTACTGCAATGTCTGAGGTGCGTAGTTTTATGGGTGCTTGCCAATATCTCTGTAAGTTCATCAATCGTTTTTCTATTTTGGCATCCCCTTTACATTCTTTGACAAAAGCTCACCACACATTTGAGTGGACCTCGAAACATGAGGACACATTTCTTTTGTTGAAGAGAAAAATATGTGAGGCACCTGTGCTAGCTCTGCCAAATTTACAGAAGCCGTTCGAACTGGAGACGGATGCATCGGGTTATGCCATGGGGATTGTCCTTATCCAAGAAGGTTGACCAATAGCATACCATTCTGAGTTGTTCCAAGGAGCCCAAAAGAACTATCCCACATACGACAAAGAACCCTTTGCCTTACATCAAGCTGTGAAACATTGGCGAGTGTACCTATTGGGAAAGGAGACAATTGTGCACATAGATCATTGCCCCCTACAATACTTGCAAGTCCAATCTAAATTGCAAAAAGCTCGACACACAAAGTGGATGACATATTTGCAACAATTCAACTTAGTAATCAAATACAAGAAGGGTACACACAACAAACTTGGTGACACGCTCTCACGACCTCCAATAGCTTCTCTTTGTTTGTTTGTGTTTATGCAGCTTGAACCTTCAGTGCATACTGAATACGTCAGATGGTATATGGAGGATCCTCATTTTCAAGAAGTGTTAGTTGATATTAAAGCGAGCAGGCCTTCTGAGTTTCTTGAATGAGATGGACTTCTATATAAAGGCACTCTCTTATGTGTACCGAGGGATGCAAAGCGGGCGCAATGGATACGGGAGGCACACACTTCAAAGGTAGCAGGTCATTTTAGAGTAGCAAAAACATTGCAGAACCTGCAACGTTATATCTTTTGGCCTCGTATGCAGTATGATGTCGCTCGCTTTGTGAGAGGTTGTGTCTTGTGCAGCCCCAACCTTCCAATAGAAAGTTGGGGTTTAACACTCCTTTGTCGGTCCCTTCACGTCCTTGGGAAAGCATTTCTATGGATTTTCTTGGGGGCCTTCCAAAGACACGCCGAGCTAATGATTATTTGTTTGTGGTTGTCGATCGTTTCTCAAAAATGGTAGTGCTTATGCCATGCAAAAGGACAATCACGGGGGAAGAAGCAGAATGACAATTCTTCCAACATGTTTGGGTACACTTTGGATTGCCCAATTCAATTATATCGGATCGGGATAGCCGTTTCTTGAGCCACTTTTGGCGATCCTTATGGGCAATGATGGACACAAAGTCAAAACGGAGCACCGTTTTCCACCCACAAACGGACGGACAAACCGAAGTGGTCAACCGTACTATTACCCAGTTGCCACGAAGCTATAATTCACGTCATCCTAGAACATGGGATGACAGCATCCCATATTGGCAATTTGCTTTCAACTGAGCGATACATAGCTCCACAGAGAAGTCTCCATTTGAAGTTTGTTTGGGTTTTCAACCACAAAGCCCGTTTGATCTGGAGTTCACAATCCAACCATTCACACAAAACGTGAAGGAAGAGAAAGATTGGGAGAAGGCTCAACAGCTTTTGGAGAACATTCAATGCCTACATAAGGAGGTGGAAGATAATCTACGTAAAGCTCAACAAAAGTATAGAATGCGACATGATCGACACCGAGTTAAAGCTGATTTTCAAGAGGGGGACCTTGTTCGGCTCCAACCCAATAAGGAACGACTTAAAGGCGAAGGGAAAAAGTTAAAACCCATTCGCTATGGCCCTTTCAAAGTACTGTAGAAGATTGGAGATAATGCATGCAAACTAGAGCTTCCTCCATATATGGATATATATTCGGTCTTTAATGTTGAATATCTTAAGCTATTTGAGCCATCCATGATAGATGAGGATCCTAGAGAAACATTGCCAACCATAGAGGACTTAGTTTATCATAGGGAGACACCTTTAATTGAAGACGCCATCCTAGAAAGGAAAACAACTACAACGAGGCGGGGGACCAAAGAGTTGCTCCGAGTGGGGCAGAAAGGGAGATCTCTGAGTGGGGCAGAGTGGTTCACACGAGAAGTTGGGCAAGTTCATTTTCCTCACCTTCAATTTTAGGAACCTACAAGAGTTGGCTCCTTCTCAAAAAATGGGACCCATGATCCGAGACGATCTACAGGGATCACAACTAACATCACGTGGAAAAATGTAGCAAGCTTCTTGGAACACTTTGATGATGTTGGAGACCAATTTAAACGAAGATGCTGCTGAACGTTGAGGTTGTTGGCCACGTGGGATTAGTAAGACCAATTCAAACCAAGAGGTTGCCGAACGTTGAGGTTGTTGAGAGATACGTGGGCTCATTTGAAGTCGAAGCCGCAAGTCTAAAACTGAATCTGCTATTATTTTTATTTACTGTCAATGTTATTCTTAAGTATTTTTCTGGACTGTTATTTTTTCAATTATAAAATAAGCACACCATGGACATATCTGACAGATTTGGATTCAGTGGAAATAAAGCTTCAGTTCCTTTCTTTTCGCCTCGGCATATCGCATCAGCTTTTTGGTGGTTTTCGTTCCTACTTGATTCCAGATCAATTTGAGATTTGAAGGGTTCTAACCATTGGGAACTGATTTTGTAACCTTATTGAACTATCAGATATGAGTGCTGCAGTTGCAGTTGTTCATCTGAAGAATCTTAAATTATTCAAACCAAGAGGTGCGAACAAAAAACCTCTACCACAATGTTCTTCAGATTAATATCTTCCAATATTTCCTTGTTAGTTGATATTATGATTACAGCCTGCATGCCAGCATTTTGCAGGAGCCTTCAATCGAACAGGAAGATTGGTTGCCTACTAATCTGAAATAACTAAGTGAGCTCAATACTGGAGTGAGGTTTATACTCGGAAAAGTGCCAAGGAACCAGCTGGAGGGGAATTAGGTAAAGTTTTGAAAGGATAAGTGCTACAGGAATCACTTCAGAAGTGGCACTGAAGGCGGTAAAGAGACTAAGGCAAGGGCAACTAACGTTCTCTGTTTTCTTAAAAGTGATAGAATGATAGGGGCAATGAAGATGCTTTAGGAAGTACTAGCAGTGGTAGACGGGTTATGTGAGGTTTTGGCCTTTGTATTCTTAGACAAAGGATCCAGACCCCTTTAATGTAGGGAGGAGTCTTTTTTTGAATTCTCTTCATTTTTCCTTTCCATTTTCAATGTAATTTCAGCTGTAACAGAGGGTAGTGGTTTTGTAATCTGTTTCTCTCTTCAAACTCCTTTCCCAATATCTATTAGTATATTCCAAGTTTTCATCACATTCCAAGACATTTTTAATCGCACCATTTAATAAAATGGGTCACCAACGATTCTCATGAGCAATCTTTATTTTCTTTTTTGTTTGTGATTTGATCGTACCATTTAATCGCATCGATTTGGTTTAGCAATTATCATCAAGGAATGGATATAGAATGAATTTTAACATCCACCAAGCTACCTTTACCTGTAAAAGCCATTGCAGTTGGTCTTGAAGATTCATTTGAAGATAGCATCCTCTGCAAGTCAGGAACCAACTCGGGTGGAATAGATGAGAATGTGTCACTGGATAAGTAAGTCAAGGTATTCATGTACTGCAGCAGTAAAATGCCAGGATTTCTTATTGCTCAAAAATGGTAAAGAAAAAAACAGAAGATAATATCTTCATGAATGAGCAAAACTTTATTCTTTTAAGGGATTTTGATTGTAATCTAATATGTAATTTGTATTCAATATTTGCAAGTATCACCAATTCATTTTACATGGTGTCCTTGAATTGCATGTTTGGTGCAGTCAGCATATTTTCTTTCTCTCTTTATATTAATTTTTATTTTGATAAAATAAGAAGAAAAGAACCAAAAGGAGGTCAAGCTAGCCTTGCGAAAATACGTAAGGAAACAGTGAGTTTGAGAGATTTAAATAACCAATAATGTATTCAACCCTCTGGCATATTGGATAGTAAAAGCTACCTAAAAAGGCTGCAGGGAGAGCACATAAGGAGGCCATGGACCCAGTCCCATCTTATTACACCCAAGGGCAAAGAAATTCCATCGACATTATGACCACTTCACCATGGTCATTTACACCAGAGAACAGCATTAAACAGCAAAGTGACAAAGTTTGGGTGTCCTTTTTCATTTTGAATCCTTTAAAACCAATCATAAGATGTTCTCAAGTAGAACAACACAACCAGTATTCACCAAGTAATCCAAAGAGATCATTCCATAGGTAGTGACCTGACAATGCAAAAAAACAAGAAGACAACTAACCTATCCTTACACATATAACATTTCATGGGAAATTGTTGTCTAAGATCAGAGCTGTGACATGTCAAGAATATCAATGCTTTTAAATTACTGTCCAAACAAAATATTTCACTTCAGAAAAAGGTTTCAGATTTCAGAATGGGTTAGTAAAGATCGAGGATGAAACTAAATAACTAAAAATCGTATCTTGAAGTTTGGACCTATAATAAATATAACCTCCAAGAAGTTGACTTCCAGAGCAGTCAATTGATAGGGGACCCAAGAGGTAAGGGATGCTTAAGTCCCACATGGAGGCACAGCAAAGTTGGGTAATAGTGGTTCTCCCTCCTAACCAACAAATTACCATCAGTATGGTCAAGCAAGAATTGCTAGAAGAGATGTTTTATTTATCTTTTTCCATATCTCCAATGTAAAGCGGTTAAATCTATATCCTTCTCTACATATTGCTAAAACTTTCTTCTTTAAGGGAAAAATAAAATGAAACATATAGTTCACTATCATCTTCTAAAAAATCCAAGGCAGCGTCAAATTATCCATGTGACAAGATAAGCTTCATGTGACACGAAAACTAATTCAATACATACCACAAGTAATCTCTTTATACAAATTCTGCTAATTCAATTTTATTCTGTTGATAACAACCACACTGATCTCAAACACCAACATAAGCCCCACATATCCTTCACCAGCTTCAAGTTCAAAGTACTTATGCTTCTCATCCCAGTCAAATAATTGAAGCAAATTGTTCACTCAGAGATTTTTTGCCTAACAGCAATTTCAAATGCTGATTCTTTCCATCTCACATATCAAGTCTCATATTTTGCTTCTTAACCAAAAGTAAAAAACCATACTCTATGTCCAGCCTTGCCAATTATCATATAGTTCAGATCTCTCAGTTTAACTCAAAGCAGAGGCAACCCAGCCACTTTGGTGCAACTAAAATGATCTAAGTACAATTCAAAGAAGCCTGTAACTATTCAAGAAACTCCTAATGAAACTTTTAGATAAAAAGGAATGAACTCCAAATGAAACTGAATTCAATTAAGTTCACAATGTATCAGCAATATAACCCAAACTTATCCACTATTCATCATTTTTGTATCAACACCCCTAATTTAAAACTACATGCTATCACATAATAATATCTCCAACCTATTAACAAGGGAAAGAAAGAAAGGAGCACATAATATGGAAGAGGTAAATCCTTTTGAAGACAAGCATGATGATGACAGAGACCAAGTTAGTACGGATTTCTGGATGTGGATCCCCTACAATGCCATCTCCTTCAATTGCTCAGTTCTCTATATTAGAGAGAGATAAGTTTGTTATAAATAAAAATAAAAGTATAAAAACAATATAAGTATTCTAACTGCCACACGACACTTGACAAATTGTGGATATAGGCATTGCAAGAGATCCAGTTCCTAGATTTCCGAGTCCTGTATTGAGAGAGTAGCACGGAAAGCTCAATTCAGAAGTTCTCTCACTTCAATAGCTAGCTTGTAGGAGAGCATTCTCATGTTTCTTCTACGCCAAACAAATAATATAGTGTAAATATGTCACTACCATATTTACAAGAAGGATTCAACAGAAGAAAGAGAGGTTGGATAGACTCCAATTCCGCCAACGCAAATACATAAATAAATATGTACATGAAAATCAGCCAATAGTACAGTTGTTACTTCACTAGCTATACAAAACTTTCGTTTTAGAAATATTTTAGGACAGCATCAAGCTAAATATATGCTGAATTCTATAAAAAGTGTAGAACAAGGACTCATATATACCATCTTCACATTGTTGCAGCAGTCAAACAAAGGCTTTCGAGCAATTAAATGGTAAGCGACGCAACCAAAACTGAAAATATCAGAAGCCCACCCAGCTGAAGAGCCAGTGCTCTTAACCAACTCAGGAGCGGTGTAATTAAGTGATGGCTGAAGTGGAAGAATAGAGTCCTCAACATCATATTCCTGTGCAGCAGTTGTAAGAAATAAGATACCATTTCAAATGATAAAAGCAAGATTAAACAAAATCATTGGTAAAGATGTGCATAGAAATATATAAAAAACTTCATTGTCAGAACAAAGCTGACTCCACAATTCTTGAAAAGAAGAATGATCATTATTAACAGGTACAAAATGCCAAGACTTGGTGGTGAACAAACAAAGAAAACGGGGAGGAAGAAGAGGAGAACAAGAGAGATAGAGTGAGAACAGAGAGTGGGAGAGAATGCTGAAAGCAAATAACTCCGGAAAGCAATTCACTAATGAGGTCTACAAAGAAATAACCCCAAGGCTATTTATAGAGCCCTATGAAGAGAAGAACAATAGATGAGAAAGAGTGCAAGGATAGAAAGGGAATTACAGTAAGCATTGATCTACAAAAGCTTCTTATTTAAAATGAAAATAGAAAGACAACATATTGATGATTAATAGTTACAAAACAATCTCACCAACTATTTACAATCAATGGTAAAAAAAGGTGGATGAATAGAAAATACATGTTGAAGATGATGAAATGAACAACATGAATCGCTCCTATAAATCTCATTAGTAAATTCTATTACATATAACTAATTCTTATCAAAGTTCTATGGAGATGACCTAAATAATCATACCAACACTGAAACCACATGATTTATCCCATGATCAAGAATAAAATTATAATTATATAAAGGGTATAAAGGGTACTTTATGCAATAAAGAAGTCAACAAAAAAGTAATAAATCATAATTATATAAAATGTTCACGCACAGCATAATGAAAAGCTTGCAGATTGGTCGAGTCACCAGAGGCCTGAGCTGCTGAAACTGCAAAACCAAATCCACCAAGTTTCCAAGCTCCACTTGAGGTGATAAGAATATTCTGTGAAAAAAGACACATGCATTTAATAAACTCATCCAATATTTCATCATAGAACACAAAAGATCAAGTTTCAAGCTAGAATACATGTCACTTAATGCAAACAGAATAATAAGGATGCAAGGAGAACACACGTCACTTAAGCAGTGATGCCAAAGGCATCAACAGGCAGTCAAAGGAGAAAGGCGCAATTGTGTCACAAGACCTATAAAGCACCCATATTATAAAATATCATTTAGTCTACTAATATTTTGTAAGCAAACAAAAAATGACATAAGAAACCACACATATTATAGATAGATAGAAAGAGAGCGAGAGCCTGTGAAGATCCTTCACTGCATGGAACCTCTAAATCATGATTCAACCTCTTTGACCAACATGGATCCCAATCTGATAGTTTAGATGACTAAACTAACAAGGTCTAAAACTGTTTTTCTTCTTCCATCAATATTATTGGACTTGACTGCAGTTTACCTACTTTTATTTGTTTATAAATCATCTTTTGAGTCGTAACATTAACTTCTTAACTTTACACTTGATAAATGACTATATGATGTTATAAGTTCACTTAAAGAAAAACAATGGGTCATGACTTTATAATTATTGTGTTCGAAAAGCTATATTACTAGATGGTTTCTGTTGTTACAGGCTTACATTAACTTCTTATTTTTATTTCTATGACATGTTTTTAGAATTCTTTCCTATATTAGCATCTTGCTTTGATCAAGCATACGCTCTCTTTTGTCTATGAATACTTAGCACTTATGTAACAAAATAAATATAATCCAGATGCCAAAGATTTAACAAAATAGATGCTTTTCATGTTCAAGAAAAGATAATAAAGATGTCTCCATGATTTAATGAATAATTTGACTGAGAGCGGAATGAAGAATCAGTGAGCAAGAAATTCAGGTCAAAAGAAATTTGAAAGTATCAACCTGGTTAAGCTATTGATTCTCATATTCCTATCATTATCTCGATGACAAAGATAAACCTGGTTGCTGCTTTGATCATAAATCACTTTAAGCAAATCTTGATGAAAAAGATAAATTATGGTTGCTGCTTTGATCTCAATAAGCCGTAAATGAGAAGCAACTCCTAAAAAATCAATGCTATCAACACATCAAACTTAAAAGGAAAAATCCCAAAATATTCAAGTGCAACATATCATTTCTAGTTTGATCCACTAGCTGGTGCTATTTCTTTAAAACAGAACAAATAACTACGGCTAAACAATCTTACACCAAATTAATGAAACGGATTCCTAAGACAAATCTTTTACCTCAGGTGATATCGCTCTATGAATAAGATGGGCATGGTTGTGCAAGAAGTCCAGGGATTCTGCTACCTGAAGTAAGCCATGCTTCACTTCCAACAGTCCCATTTCCTGCAAATAAATGGTTTTAGGATCGAAGAGATCACCATGGAATTTATGAGCAAGCAGTTAACATTGTTGCCGGCATTATCTTTGATTAAAATTGAGTCGCAGGCTTTCAGGATAAGGCATCTTCACTTTAACCACTTCTGCAGACTGAAAGGCTTTTGAGTTGCAATGGCCTTTAATATTAATAATTACTCCATCCATTCCTTATTATAAGATTCGCTTTGTAGGTATGATGTGTTCCTTTATATAAGATACACTTTGGAGATGTTTCAACATTTAATACATTTTTACCCCAATTAATTACATATCTCATCTCTTTTTCCCACTTATTCTCTCTCATCTCTTTTCCCACTCACCTATTCCATAAATAAGGGCGTTTTTGGAACAAAGTTACATTTTTTTACATATTTAATGCCTTTAACCCATTTCAAACAATTTTGGAAGCAAGGATTCAGTTAATTGTATCTTATAAAAAAACAGAGGGAGTAATCCTTAATAATTAAAACCTAAAATTTGACATTTCTCCTTACTAGCAGATTTTTTTAACAAGTTTCATAAGCAAGCACATCCCCATGTTCAGTCAAAAGTGGAAGCAAAATAAGTGGGGACCACAAACAGAAACATAGAAAGGTGATGAGCATAAATTTAAATCTGGGAATCAAACTAGTTTGATGGGCATCACTGTAGATTACATCTGGTTTAGAAAAAGTCGAATGAAATAACTTGAAGAAAAATGATTGCATAATTGGCCTGCTATTGACCACCTATCTTAAATCATAAATTAATGGCTCGTTTGGTACACTGGAATTGATTTTGATGGATATGGAAATGGAAATGGAAATGGATATGGAATTTGAAAGTACGTTTGGTATATCATGGAAATGGAACCCAATTTTTATTTGAAAAGACCAAAATACCCTTTAAATTAAAAATTAAAAATTTCATCTCAGACCCATTCTTCATCCTGGAAACTGGAAAGTGAACGGCCAGCGAAGGTTCTTCATATCGGAGGTCGACCATGACGGCGGAGATCCACACAAAGAAGGAATGCTCGCCGGAAATGGGAATGCTTGAGGAGGTTCTCGGAGGCACCGAAGATGATGATGCCGCTGAAGATGAAGAAGATGAAAAATCCTCCAGGGTGACGGTGAGGTAGAAGCTAGTAGACGATGACGCCGAAGACGAAGAAGATGAAGATGATGACAATGACGGTGAAAGAAGCTTGACCAGAGAAGAAA
>JANTPZ010094811.1:0-11669 GCA_025593235.1 Vachellia pachyceras | reverse complement strand
ACTTCCCAAACATAAATCACATTTCAAAACCTAGGTTTTACCTCGGAATCTGTGAAACCTAGGTTTCAAACCTAGCATCCAAACCAGCCCTTAATAAATTTCGATTTACAGATTTCGAGATGGTTTTATCTCGACTTACGTATACCGTTTGGGAAAAGGTGTTCCCAAATAAGCATTGAAGCTGTGAGAAATGAACAGCCTGAAAAAAAGTTGTGAATTTAAACTAGCACAGTTTTTTTTATTCTTCGTCGTAATGTAAATATTTGAAAGATATTTTATTTTACATGACAAAAAAGAAATTCAATTGATCATGGGCACCCCTAGCAACCTTATGCATAACTCAGTCATTCTTGTTTGATTTACACATTCAAATCACGTTATACGTAATATAAACAAAATTTCCTTTACATACTTATTTTAAAATCTGTAAATCACTTTCCCATCGAATTCTCAACCAAAGTTATGATAAACATGGATAATATTAAAAGAAAAGTCAACATAAGACAGAGGGGTCAGGGTCCATATGTAATAAATGAGAAAGGACACATGAGGCATTATCAGACTTGCAAGATTAGCAAGTGTATGGTCGCCAAGACAACAGCGGCGACTTAGAAAAAGCGTCAGGCATACCGGGGATCACGGGGTGTCATACTCCTCGCTCTAAATTACCGAAAGAAAGTGTATGGTCAGCAAGACAATAAACTTATTTAGAAAATCTCAAAAGCGCTTAAAGAATTACTTTTAAATAAATTAAAATAAAATTACTCTCATATATTTATCTGAATTCTATAAAATCATTTAAAATAACTTAATCAAAACACATATTTAAAAGTCCCAACTATGTTATTATTTATTTATATATTTTGCCTAACTAAAAAAGTCACATTTGACCCGTTTAAAAATGTGGTAGAGAAGTACTTTTACATAAATTGAGGTAAATATGTGAAAGAGATAATATGATTTTACGAAAAAACATTATTAACATGCGTTTGGACTTCCCATAAACTCAGCCAAATATGACCATTAGGTAGATTTGCTTCCCAGGCCGCCAAACGTAATATTCCATGACAGTGAAGTAGGTCATATATAAAAAAATATACATATTTCTGTTTTCACATCAACCAACAAAAAAAAACCACCGGTTAGTTGGATCAAGTGGTAAGTGGCTTATTCCAGCTTAAGCAAGATCTCGAGTTCGAGTCCTTGTATATGCAGTAGCCACCATTGAGAGAATCACCAACCATTTCCAGGTGCGCGACGCGGATTAGGTCCGGATTAGTTGGGGTAAAACTCCAGAGACCGGGTGGGAAACCAAAAAAACAACCAACAAAAAAAGTACAATGGTATATAAACTATAATAATAACAACAACAATAATCAAAAAATAAACTACCAATGGTTTGAGTCTGAAGGGGCATTAGTCCAAATAACGTGACGTACTAACATTGAAATCCTCGTTAAAAAATGAGAAGTGCCTGCTAGAAGTGTCTACGAAGAAGTTAATCAGTATAATGTGATAAATTAATATTCAAATACTTAACAAAAAAAATATATTTACATTTAGTGTTACGTTTGATAAGATCTCAAAAGAGATTGCGTTTGGTATAAGAATATATATGCTTAAAAAAAATAATGAACTCCACAACCTCATCACGTCATATCTTTTTTATTGCTACTGATAATGATGATACTTAATTAGTCACTGGTTAAGCGAAAGCAATACAATCATGCTTCAACCAAATCACTTTTTGGCACTGAACAAAGTAACGAGAAATGGGGTTGAAATGATTCTTTTTCAAAAGGCAGGGGGGAACAAGGTGGCTTTGCATCAACTATGGTTTTAACTAAAGATTAAGTCCTTATGATGGCAATACAATGGATACGATTATTAAACTGGTCAGTATATTAGTTGAATAATATCATTTAATTAAAGTATAAAAAATATTTATATATAGTCATACAAAAGTAGCATTTTAAATAGAAAAATAAAGCATTAATCACATGGCAAAAACAGCATCCATCCATCAATCAAATGAAATCTCAAATGTCCTGTGTTCAACCAAAATTTCATACCAGTCACCTACTGGCCACACAAGTTTGATTCCAATGGATAGGTTTAGTACTTTATAACGTGATAGATCAAAGTTTGAATTATCATCTAGAGAAACGCTAGATAATACATCAAATAGTATTGTATTCAATAGACATATGCATGCTACACAAAATCATATCAATCAGTAGTTTAGGTCACCACTTTAAAATTCCATCTAATCGATTCAGTTTTCAATTCCATGTTTATGGACTATATGCCATAATTATAATTGAAACAAATAGGAATGATGACTAGAGAAATATGATTTGGTTGTTATCATTTACTAATAAAACAAATATAATCGAAAAGTGCTCACTTTTTTTTGTCTTGTGGAGGATACTAATTAGTCTCTACCATTAACACAGCACTTTTAGATTTTTTTAAGGGAGGAACATATGGGTTCGTTTGGTAAAACGGTAAAGAAGTACTTTTACCATTTACGAGGTAAATGAGTGAAGGAGATTATCTCGTTTTGAGAATGAAGAACGGTAAAGGAAGGATATATACAGGATTTTTCAAGGATGACTGGTTGTGAGGGAAGGAGAAGGCATGCTCACTGAAAGTGGAAGACAAGTGAATGTGTGATGGTTCCATGACCATACATGATTGCTCGCTTACTACATAGGGTTCCCCTAAACCTCTCTATATACCTGGTCCTCCCTCTTTTATGTTGCATGTAAACAGGGTTAAGATGTAAATTTATTCTCAAAATTTTTTCGTTGATGAGCAATGTTACTCTCTTAAAGTTTGAAAGTGGAACAATTTTTCCTTTAACTGTTAAAAAGTTAACATTAACCTTCATAAAATTGCTGTTAACCGTTAACATTTTCAACGGTAAAGAGTAATTAATATTACTTCATTTTAAAACTTTTGAAACATCGTTCATAAGCCAACTTCCAGAGTGACATTTCTCTTTGAACAAGGAAAAACTTCCGTAGGAGATTTGCATTTTAAACATGTATATATGTGGTTTCTATTTCTTGAAGAGTAAAGAAGAAGATGGGGCAACGCATGACACTCAATATTACTGTCTTTTACTTGTAGCCAACCCACTTATAGCATCACACACACGCATTCTTATAGCATCGTACCCATCCATCTACATTTCATTAATTCTTCTGCATATACATACATGCTCATCACTTGCTAACTTCTGTTCATATATACATATATATATGGAACCATCTGCCAATATTAGTGTCAATATTTTCGTTCTTAACTGTGGTTTTCTATGTAAAAGTCATGAGAAAGGTATATGCTGGGGGGGGATGATGGTGAGAGGGGACACAAATGTCAAATAATAATGAACAAGTGGGTAACAGTAAAAGGAACCTAACGTTTTGGCTCTTTAAATATGAAGATTGACTTTGGATTCTTTTTTTTTGAACATTGACTTTGGATTCTGATGGTGAGATGAGATGATTTTTAAGTGCTGGTATATGATGATGTGGGTCTTGACCCGTGTTTGCATGTCCTGTGGTTGCGGTCATTGCCACGAAAACGATCACGCTCTATCACATAGATAGACATCACTCTTATCTCATGGCTGCCTTTCAAATTTATCCCTAGGGGAAAAACTCATAATGGGCCACTTCTTCCTCTTATTTATAAATCGTATTCAACATATTTTACATATTGATAAAAAAGAAGCTGTAAACCACATTAACTATTCTTTAAATTATTACAATTTTTTAATTTTATCGTTGTTTAATATCCACTCTAACCTATGATAGCAAAGTCAGTACATAATAAATTAAATGTATAATTGTATAGTCATATGAAAAAAATTAATAAATTACCTTATAAATAGAATCAAATAAAATAGGCATGTATGAGTAAGAGTTAGATAATTAATTCGAATGGGTAATTAAATCTTCTTTCTCTACCTTATTGTTTTTAACAATTTTGGGTTGATTTTTTTTTCTGAAATACCATTTTTTAATCATAACCACACTTATAATGACTAGATTGAATCTTAGACTAAATCTTATATCAAGAACATGAAAGAGTTGAGAGAAGGATAATTAATTTGTAGGCATTGAGTAAATTTAAAAAGTTAATTAGTTGTTATTTGCAATAGATATGACTTTATTTCTCTAAAATATCATCTTTAATCTTGATTACTACTTTTGAATGAAAATCCATTAACGTATGAAAAGATATGAATATTTTGAACAAAAATTATAATTTTGAAAAACAGAGCTAAATGAGATCTTATATTTAAAGCCCACAAACAAGAGAAGGGATGAGGGAGTGGTTTGTTTAAATTGAATGAAATTAATTACTGATGGAAAGATCTTGATTTTCTCCGAAATAAATAATCACAATACCCTTGTCATGCTAAATTTATTCTTAACGTAAAACAACGATCTCGTCGGTTGTCATAACTCATAGGTCGTTCACATTAATTTGTGTTCAAAACGTATTATATTGTGATATACTACTACAAAATTAATCTCATACTGCTCCAAACGGACACTCAATTGGAATGTTTAATACTGCCTCCAAATTGCAAACTATATATTACAATAACAAGTGGAAGCAATACTAGGCTTGTTTGGCGAAGTGGTTGCAAAACTAAACGCACGTTCAACAGTTTTTTTTTTGTAAAACAAGATAATCACCTTCACATATTTACCTCGACTTACGTAAAAGTACTTATCTACCGTGTTTCCTAACGGGTACGCTTTCTCTTCTTCTAAATATAAAAATTATGAAATACACCTAGTTGTTATATGTGAGATCCAGCAAAATTAACTGAGTAATACATAAAAGAACTTATTGAGCTTTCAAAAATCGTATGTGTTGGGGTGGGAGAAGAGTCAGAATGGTTGAAATTGCTTGTTTGGTTGGGGGAAGGGGATGAGAGGGGATGAAAAATGAATCCCTCCCCTTGTTTGGTTTAAATTTTTGGAGGGGAGGTAAGTTAAGCATAAATTAAGTATTGTGAAATTAAACTACATATAAATCATATTTTTTAATTATTTAAATAAATTATATGAGACAATTACCTTAATAATTGTTTTGATTAATTAAATATAAAGAGTGGTTAATTTTTATTAATTTTTATGAGTGAAAACTAATTTAAATAAATTGTATAAGTAAATAAATATATATCAACATATAAGGGTAAAATGGTAAATTGATTATTAATTTTTCTTCATTCCCCTCCTAAACCAAACAAAGGATCATTAAAAACCCTTCCACTTCCTTCCCTCCTAACTAAACTAAACGAGGTAACCTCGTACCATTCCATCCCTTCTTATCCCCTCATATTCACCCCTTCCCTTTCTCCTCAATCAAATCAAACATAACCTTAAGGTTTGAATAAGAACTTTTGTGCGTATTATTTAACTTTAGAGCCGTCAATTTAATTAGAGGCTTCGAGAGATTCGATGCAACATTCTCGTAAGACCTTACGTACATCGGCAAGGCATCGTCAGCTTCCTCATTCGTGGATTCCTCCAATCCCATGTACCGTGTCGGTTTGGTCCTCTCCTCACTTTTATCCATGACCATCCAATTTGTTCTCCTTTGATTACATCTGCGTATTTGAGAATCTATTGGAGAGACGGTTTTATAAATTTTAAAATAAGTATTTAAATAAAATTTTATTTTAATTTATGTACAACATGATTATGAAATGAATGTAGATTCACAAATACACGTGTATATATAATCAAACATTATTTTAACCATAACAATGATTCTCCGGTAATAAACTAGGAGTGCATTATGTATCTCCTGTATAAATATAAGAATAATATGGCTGTTAATGTATTAGGAAATTTAGTTTTTTTATATTTGTAAAAAATATATACTGATTTTTAAAGTATTTTTTATAATCATCGTTTGAGTAAAAATAGTGAAAGGGATGAGTTAAATAGTAGTGTGTGTATATATATTTATAAAATAATGTTGGATTAATTTTTAAGGCCTAAAATGCTTTAGAGGAACCTAGGATGCACCGGTGTAATGGTAGATCATTTAGATTACAAAATGGGTGAATTGTATTTAAATACTGCATTGTTGAACAAAATTTATGAGGAGAGGTATTCTGATTGCAACGCTTCAATTTGTATTAATCGATTGCTTAAACATGTAGTAAGAAGATACTGCAATTCTACATGGGGGAAATGCATTTATTTTAAAAATATAATTATTTGTGTGACCTGATATGGCACTTGTTGTTGTTGGGTCATATTATTTAGCAGGGATTTTTTTTTCTTTATCTACTTATAACTTGTATAATTAAAATTTTTTATATAAATTTTACCTTTTATTTATTACCTACAAACTGTTATTTTGTTTAAAAAATATATTAGATAGAAATAAAGTTAAGAATTTACTAAATTTTAGGATAAGATGAATAATATTTTAGTTTTTTTTTCCTGATTTAAGTGAGAAATTATAAGAATGATTTATAAATAAAATAAAAAAAGTGTTGAAAAATAAAGAAGAGGAAAATATGTGCACCACATAAAGAAGGCCAAAAGTGGTAAAGAAAAGTTGGGATTGAACTAGGATTCCCCAGAAAAAGCATGCGTGTACAGCCAAATGCACTCAACTTTCAAATCAAAGGCTTCTGATTAATATAATGAGGACCCGATCTTTTGCTTTCTCTATTATTAATAATGTTGTTATTGAAAATAAAGCTTATCTCATGTATTTATTTTAATTTATATATCATTATTCTGTCAACTAATCTCTAAACACATGCCTCTATCGTTCTTCTCATCACATCAATGCTTTGGCCCCTGCCAGTTATGTCCGCCCAGAAAAAATCCAAATTTGAAATATATTTAATAAAATATTTCCAATTCAGTATTACCAGGTGTGATTTTTGTACTATTTAAATTGATCCAAGCGCATAAAAAAATAAATCAATGGCTTTGGTTGGCGGGTTAATAAGTAAATGCGAGAGATTTTTTTTTTTCCAAAGAAGGGCTCATTTGATTAATATAAATTTCGTAAAAAAATGAAATATAAAACATATAAAGAAGAATGTTGTATAAAAGCAGGTCAGCCAAGTACAACCAGTCTAATTTACTAATATTGGAATCAATTAATAAATATTCAAATACCGATCATAATTCATAACACAGAGAAGAATATTTTGAAATAAAATATTGATAATCTACAAAATAAGATCTCGTTTAGTTTTTCTTTCTGAAACTTATGTTTTACTTTAAAATTTAGGTTTTATTTAAGTACTCACATTTTTAGAAAAACTATTTTAGATACAAAATCTCGATTTAAAATTTTGGTTTTAAAAAATTATTTTCTTATCAAATCACACACTCTCTCCTAATAAATTTTCTCTTTTTTATCTTTCTTTTTCTTCTTTCCTACATACTTTTTACACCAAAATCCGTAGAAGTTACTAACTTTTCAAACACAGTACCTTTTAAAACATAAATTTTACTTCAAAATTCGTAAAAACTATACTTTAAAATATAGATTTTAACTTAAAATTTGTAAAAATGATTCTTGCACACCTTACAAACGATCTCCAAAGAGAAGTAGGGAGGTGGATCTGAAAATCAACAACGACCAGCAGCATAGTCCCGTGGAGCCCACCGGTGAGGTTCCTTTCTCGTCCTTGCATCGTGGGGGAGCGAGCCCTAGCGTTGTGATCACCGGCACTACAGCTTTCCCAGTGGGCCCCACAAACACATGCCTACTCCTCCGCTTATTTATTTATTTCTTTTAGGCCCGCCAACTCGCTTGCCGCCTGCTAAATCCCAATATTGCCATCAGCCTTTTAAATTTATTCGATATTTTACTTTTTATTTATAATATAATCAACATTAGCTGACTTAAGGCGGCTTTCCTCAAATATCACATGAGCCCAACCCTTTATTTATTTTCTTCATATCGAAAAAATAATGACCGGTCCTTTTTTTACTTTTATTTTGTGGGCATTCCTTCATTTCTTAGAGAGGATGGGGCAATTTAGAGCATAAACGGCGTCTATTTTCTGAATTATCTATCATATAATCATTTCCTACCCAATGATTATTATGTTACATTAAAAATAGAATTATTAAAATAAGGAGGGTACATAATTGAAATGTAATTATTTTTTAAATTATGCATTTGGCTAAGAGATTACGTTGTCTCGCGTTAGGTACAAGTCATGGCTGACACCAAAAGAAGAACAGAACAACCTACAAATTATTATTATTATTGGCTTTGTTCAATCAGATCTCATTTACGATCTTTCCATTCAATTATTGGGAATATTATTGATTTTTAAATAAACTATATTTCTAATCTCGGGCTCGTGCCAATAATATAAAAAAAAAATGCACCTTAGTATGGTCAAAGTAACTCTTGAAAGGTAATTAAGCATTTGGCTCCAAACAATTATTTTATATCAATGTAGTTAAAGTAATTCTTAGGTAACAAAAAAAAAAAATTAATTTGCACATTTATTTAATCCATATTAGTCACCACAAGTCAGTTTTCTTGTGATATAAGTAATGGTGACGGGCATAAAAATAAAAGTTTGTTTCGATGTAAAGCAACAAGGAAGAGGTATTTAGATATCAATATTATAATTCTTTTTATTTTTTTTACACTCATAAGCTCCATGATCAGGCGAATGAAGCTTTGGCACTCGATTCCTTTTAATAAACTATTATTATTATGATCTGTTTTATAATTACATTTCTGCTATTTTATGTTTCCTTCCCCAGTAAACTATTATTATGATTTGATTCGAGCCATGGAACTCCAACAACCACCAATTAATTAATATGAATCATAAAATAGAAAGTGAACAAGTTTAACAAAGGGAAAAAAAACTTGAATTTATTATCAATAGGAGGCAATTTAACGGTTGAAGATCAAGATGAGACTTGAATGATTTCGAATTTGAGTCTCATTACACTAATATGAAAATTCTGAATAATCATTTCTCTAATTACTTTTTTTTAAGTCGTGGCATTTGTCACATCTCAAGTTCACACTGTAAGAAAGAAAATTACTAAAATGTATGAGATTCACATTATGTACCCGCTTGTTCATAAAATGGAATCACGGGTATAGACAATAATAAAATGAACTAATACATAATTAAAATAGAGGAAACTCATTTGTTAGTACATAACTTTTCTATAATTTTCAATTTAATATCTATGTGTTTTTTCTCCTAATGAAATACTTTAATTATACTCTGCTAGTAGGGTTAGCTCTTATAAAAGGGTTAACTGTGTAACAGAAAAAAAATTACAAAAGCTAATTATAATAAAAAATAAAATTAATAAAATAATCAACAGAAAAAATCACACATGTACCAAATTAAAAATTGAAGAAAAGTATAGATATTAACCAAGGAGTTTTCCTTTTAAAATATCAATAAGAATATATAATATTAAAATTAAAGATTTAATGGAGAAACAAAACCCTTCATGGATACTTCATCTAAAAAATATTTCAAACATTTCTACTGTAGATTCATATTCCATAAGTTTCTTATAAATTTTTATAATAAATATATATTATAATGATTTATAAATAAAAATAAATAATTAGAAACAAATTATATGATATGGATTCAAAGTAGAAAATACTTGAAACATTATTTTTTTATGCGGTTGGCGTGGGGTATATGTAAGTATTTTTCACAAAACCTGCGTTCCTAATTAATTTCAACTTTGACAGTCACGGATCCTTAGAAAGAGCCACGTCATCAGTAGATGGAATTGTTACCGCACCGTAGCATCTCCCATCATCATATATTCTTATATTTCTTTGGATCGCTCTCCCTTAAACCCTCTCCGCATGAAAACCACAACCAAACCTCTCTGATCTTTCTGTTCCAATTCCAACTCCATCTAGTTTCACGCCACCCTCTCTCTGCAAATCAGGCCCGTTAACTTGTTTATTACTTCTCCATTCATCTTCATCGTTATCACCATCATCTCCTCCTTTGTGATTTAGGTGTAATTTCTCTGATGCCGATGGCAATGGCCCCTGTTCCGCCGCCGATCGATCTTGTTCCGGCAGGGTCGGCAATGCTGCCGATGCAACCACCGCCTTTGCTCATTTCTGACTCATTTGCCATGATTTCCTGGTTTCGAAGTGAGTTTGCGGCTGCAAACGCCATCATCGACGCCCTCTGTGGTCATTTATCTCAGCTTGCAGACGCTTCTTGTGATTATAAGCCCGTATTCACAGCAATTCATCATCGTCGACTTAACTGGATCCCGATACTGCAGATGCAGAAATATGACTCCATAGCTGAGGTGACTTTGGAGCTCCGCAAAGTGGCGGAGAAGAGAACTGAGGCTAAGGAAATCGGAGGAGGTGAAGGGAGGATTGAGGATTTGGGGGATCAATTAGAGGAGAAAAAGAAAATCGAAGAGAAAAGAACGGAGAAAAATGTGAATTCTGAACGAGACGAATGTCCAGAAGAGTATGATTCGCCCAACAGTGAAATTGCTGATTCAGGTAATTTCCCCTGCCTTTTCGAGCTTCCATTCCTTCTACGTTTCATTGGCAACTCAAGAGAGGATTAATGTTCACAGTAAAGCTCATTTCAAGAATTTTGTTAAATTTTAATTTTATTTCGGATTCGAGAGAAATTTTGATATTATCTTTTAATAAAAATTTGTGTTTTTTAGTGATTAAAAAGAATGTTTAAGTATGCTCTTCACTCAAAACTCAATGAAGTATTTTTTTTTAAAAAAAAAAAGCGATGCGGGAGGATTTTCCAATCCTTCATCCAATTCGCAAAACGGAGCAAAATTGCTTCTTATTGCTTTTCTAGTTATGAAAAAATTATTGAACAAATAGTCCTTTTTTTTGTCCTATAATATAAAGTACTTTTACTAAATTTACTTTTTTTTGCCAAGATACTAAATTTACTTATTGCATTTGGAGTTGTATGACGTAATATTTGACAACTAATTACTTCAATTTGTTTCCGAAATTCTGTTCAACGTTTTGTTGCGCAATGATAGATGCTGCTATAAACTTATAATGGCTCTGTTTGGCAAGCAGTGACTTATTTTCATAAACACATTCAATAGTGTTTTTCCGTAAAACGAGATAATCTCCTCCACATATTTGCCTCGGCTTGTGTGAATAAGCACTTATAAATGGCTTATAGCAGTTTGCCAAACGGGCCCAATATATATCGATCCATCTAATTTTTTTCTGACTAATTATTTTATAATTCATATAAAATCCCTAATTTTAAAATTAATCTGCCTCTGCGGTACTGGTACATGTAAGACACAGTCAATGAGCGATAATGAGTCCGTTTGGGAAAGCGAAAACGGTAGAGAAGTATTTTTACGTAAATCGAGGTAAATGTGTGGAGGAGATTTTCTCGTTTTACAGAAAAACACTATTAAACGTGCTTTTGGGCTCCTGAAAAGTTTTACCAAGATGAAAAAAAAGTGTAAATAGCAAAAAGCAGAGAGGTTGCAAGTGATAATTTTCCAAGAATTTTGGCGTGGTTGGTTTGATAATTACGAGGCGAGAAAAGGTTTGGCCGCATTCGGTGGTACGGTTGGCACGGGGAGTGGCGCATTGCGTAACGCTGATGGAGTCATCATAGAGACACA
>JANTPZ010094810.1:0-10110 GCA_025593235.1 Vachellia pachyceras | reverse complement strand
GGGAATATTTTTATTCCTGCTAATGACTTTTTGTCCCTTCATTATCTAAAAAATTTTCAATGTTTCACCTTTTTAAGAAAAAATATGTGAGTCACATCAAACCACACCTTCTTGAATGCATAATTTGTTTGAAAAAAGATAGGTTGAAATTCTAATGAAAAGATTTGTCAAAAGTTTCTCTTAAAATTTTGTTGGTAGGAATCCGTTGGGAGAACAATTAGTGGTACTTTTTGTGTATAAAACATGATTAGGTATACATCTATAATTTCTATATAAAAAATATATCAAAATTTTCTTATAGTTCTATTTCTAAACATAAACTTTTCACCCATCTTCTTATTTTGATTTGAAAATCTAAGACTATGTTTGTGAAGTATTCAGAAGGCATAACAGAACAATCCAAATGCTTTAAACTAATTACAGTTTGGAATGAAAACCACAGGATCATCAAGCAGGAGGACAATGAAGGAGTCACATGTGATGTCCACAACACAAAAGGACATCACCACCCCAATAACCACAGTCCCAACCCTAGTCCCTGCCCTTCCCATAATCTCATCACCTCCTCCTTCTCCTTCTTCTTCTTCTTCTTCTTCTTCTTCTTCCTCCCCAATTCTAAACCCTAATTCCAGTCCAGACACAGTTTCCCCTGCTTCAACCCTCCCATACACTACCATTAATACACCAACCACACCCAGCAGCAATAACTCCTCTGTTTCACCTTCATCTTCCTCTTCATCATCATCATCATCATCATCTCCTTCTTCTACTTCTGGTGTGAGCTGGTGTGTTGCTAGCCCTAGTGCTTCTCAGATATCTCTGCAAGTGGCTTTGGACTATGCTTGTGGCTATGGTGGAGCCGATTGCTCAGAAATCCAGCCTAATGGAAGATGCTATAACCCCACTTCCTTGAGAGATCATGCTTCTTTTGCATTCAATAGTTATTATCACAAGAACCCTCTTCCTAATAGCTGCAATTTTGGTGGAGTTGCTGTAGTTACCAGCATTAATCCAAGTAAGCACTTTTCCATGTTCTTTGTGTGTGCCTGCTCACATGCTTCCTCTGGTCCCTTGTGAGTACTTTTAATATGATCTTTCACATGTTGCATGGCTCAGTCATAGTCATTGGGTGGGTAAGCATCATTTTCTAAAAATAGTAAAAAGATAAACACTGAGTATTAACTAAGTTAAAAGTTTAGAGATTGAATCACACCGAATCATACTTGCAGAATTGAGTTATAAGTGTGATAGAATTTAAGGAACTAAAAAATTAATTTTCCTTAACTTTAATATTTAAATTATATAACTAATTTGTAAAAATTAAGAAAATTAGTTAAATTGATATTTATTAAAAAACAGTATTAGTTTTTTTAAACATTCTCTTTAATTTTTTTCATGGGAACTACGAAGAACCCTTAATACGTGCAATCAATAAAAAATATTATAAATTTGGTAGATAAATTAAATTAAATTCATATATTCAACGTCAAAGTAAAACTCTTAATGGTTCCTATTTGTAGATAAATTGGTTAGAGTGGTTGTTTTTGGATTGGATAGAGAAATGGAGACAAAAACAAGAAACTTTTGGTGCATCTTTGAATTTCCTTGGAAGTTTATTTGGGTATTTTTAGGACCTACAAAAGTGGCACTTGATTGATGTGCATGCAGCAGAAAGTCAAAAAGATTTTATTTTTTTATTTTATTTCTTTTCAACTTTTGTTGGTGGTCACATGGCCTCACATTAAAAAAAACAATCTTCTAATCACATTCCTATATTTATTGTCTGTCCATATAGTTCCTACTTTTTTTTTTCAATTTTATTTATTTATGTTTATTGATTTTTATGTATTTATGTATTCTTTTTTTTTTCTTTTTCCAGGCTCTGGCCCCTGCCAATATCCATCCATAAGGTGAGTTGACCTTTCTCTACCACATTTACGTTTTCTTTTATGTTCTTGCCACAAATTGAATCAGAAAAGAAAATAAGGCCTATATCATTTTTTTTATGGGGATCTTAATTGTGTAAAATCTAATTTGAGTTTAATTTTTTTAATATGATAAAAATATTTATATTATAATTCTTCTAATTTTTTAATGAAACTAAAGATATCTTTCAACATTCCAAAGTTACAGGATTGGTCCTTTTTGTCTTAATAATAATGTTTTCCTAATTACATCCAAATATTTTAATTTTTAAAAAAATTGGTTTTTGAAAATATTTTTTGTAACCTTAAGATTTAATCTTTTTTATTATACTTAAGATTTAATATCTTTTTTTATTATACTTAAGATTTAATATCTTTTTTTTATTATTGTTAACATGTAAAATAATAATACTCCATCATCTATTATGGAATTCACACTGCTTTTTGGATTTTTTTTAAAAAAAGAAGTCTGAGAATTGGTGTGTTGAATTGAATTGCAGTACAAGCACATCAGTGTTGAACACAAGTAACTCAATAGGTGCAAATGTGTTTGGCTCTGTTCCAGTGCCCATGAATCCATCTCCTTCTGCTGCACCCTCAATATCATCCAAATCTATTTGCTTCCCACTTTATGTCTTTCTTACTACTACTATATTCTTATTATCATTCTTGCCAAACACTTTTTGTCTCTAACAGTGTATCACAATGTAAATCCAAGTCGTTGCAAGTCAAAGGTTTTTGACCAATAGTTATATACTACATCTTATTCTTAATATAAGTGATGGTTGACTTTTGCTGAGAATGTTAAGGAAGTTATGTGCACCGCTTAAAAGTATTTATTTATGTACATAATTAGATTATATACTAATTTATAGATTAGACAAATTAATTTAGAAAAATATGATAAATACAAATACTTTAAAATCGTGTATTTAACTTTATTAATATTTTTAACAAAAGTTAATTGTCTCTTGTATTAAGGACTGGAAGTAGTATTGTATATATAATTTCCGTGGTTAGTGTCATTGTAGTTTCTCATGGTTCTATTGAATTTTAATTAGGAATCCTATAATTTCATAAATATATAGTAATTAAGATTATAGGTGGCTCTTTAGGTATAAGTGGCAACCAAAAGATAATTAACTATAAGTGGCTCTTTAAGTATATATTAATTAAGTACAATTCCCGAATTTTTCATTCAAAATTTTAGTGTTTTCTCTAATTTAGCATAGGAAAATAGATATAATAGACCATTTGATTTTGCCAATCTGCTTTAGTTATAAACACCTGTTTTCTATAGTCAGTCTTTTAGGTGTTTATAAACTAGTAAAGAAAATGAACACTCTGTAGAGTAGACCCTCTGCAGATCATGATAGAGGCAAGTTATGCTGCAGACTCGATGTCTTAGAAACAATTTCTTGCCCATTGTAAATCAAAACCAAATTTAAGTTCCTGAATCTCATTCCAAGAAGACAACATAAAGCCCCAATCTGATTTAGCACGCAGGGATCGTATCGCAAAAAAGCATGATGGAAATAAGAAGACTCACCAGGCTACCAAATCCAATGTAAGTAGGCATGTCACCCTCCTCAATCCACTTTAAGGGTATCTCCGAAGGGTTCATAGTTTGATGCAAGATCAAGGAAGCAAAACCCAACATCAATTTTTGGATCCCAATCTGCAAACCAAGAAATAAGAGGAGATTAGATCCTCCTTCCATGGGTCTGGTAGCAGAAGATAATACAGGTCGTTGTTTCAAGCACTTGACATGCCTTTTACATCAAGTTAACAGCTCATACAGGATGAGAAAATGAAACAATATGACCAGTGGGTTCACTTGCTCTAAGGGAAAAAGTAAGAACATAAAAAGATGGATTTTTTTTTCTTGGGAGCCAGGGAGGTGAAGAATTTATTCAAGGAATAAAAAGAGATAGAAGGAAACAACAGATTCTAGGAGGCACAATGCCAAGATTAATTGAGACTTTTCCCAACAGCACAGCACTCTGTGTCTTTGTCGATACATTTTCCTTAACTGAAAGAAAAGAATTTCATAAAACATTCTTTTCATTTGGAACCAAAGAACAAACAGAAAATAGAGATTTATAAAAAAAAGGAATCAAGGACAACAAACTGCTATGATACGAAATACTAATAGCTGTCCAGCATATAAGTATTACTATAAATATAAAATGCTGTGATTGAGATCTAAAACAAAACCCATTGGTTTAGGAACAAGGTGAGGACTCCATATATATGCATGAGGCACATCATACCAAGATGAGACTTACGTCCATGGCATTGTAAAAAAAATATGGATCGGTATTTTCAGCGCCTGTGCCACATGGGTATGACCTGAAATTGAATATTGCAGCATTCATCAGCAAAGTATGATAAACGGATGTGTCAGTGGATGCCTGAATATATAGTAAAAAGATTTGATTTATTTAACATGATCCAATTGGAAGAAATATAAGATACCATATCATTACATTACAGAAAGTCAAAAGTTATTAGTGAAGTAATTTTTCTCTGAAAATTTTAAGGACAAGCAGAATTCCCCTTCAAAAGGGGATGGATGTGAATAAAAAATAAAAATCCATGGAGTTCACAGTCAATGTAGAATGTCTAGTCAGTTTTCATATGCAAAGAAGGAATGGTGTGTGAAAAACTTGGATTGGCATTTGAAGATCATAATGAATTTTGGTTCTTTGAAGAAAGCATTTTTGGATCCTTTTCCTGCTCATAGTTACATTCTTCTGTCAGCCGTTTAGGATATTTACACCACAGTTCCATAATCCAGATGAGGCAGTTGCACCAGCCAGTATCCAGTTTGAACTAGAATTACCAGTGTAACATAGAACCACTAAAAGCAGATGCAAACTCGCATGTTTAACCAGAAATATTTGCACAATTTCATCTTTGTATGAAATGGATTCACCAAGTTTAGAAGTTATACAGGATATGAAAAAGTCACCTAATTAATTAAGAGATATAAATAACTTAGCAAAGTCTTGTAGGTTAAGAAAATAGTTAACTTAAGGCATCAAAAAAAGTAAACGGTATAAATGTCTTTATGTGATTGAATCATGGGAAAATATACTTAAAAATTGTACTTTTTTAATTTTAAATGATTAACTCTGTGTTTGGCTTGACGGAGGGGAAATACTAGGAGGGGATAAATTTTAATGGAGGGGGATCAATAACAAATTAACTATTTTACCCTTTTAAATGGATTTCTCTATTTTCTTTTTTATCAATATATAAATGTGTATGATACAATTGATCAACTTTAACCTGCCGTAATACAAATTATATATGATTTCTTATTGATTTGAAAAAAAAACTTCTCAAAAAAAATTGAAATTACATTTTTAGTGAAGGGTATTTTTTTTAACTGAAAGCTTGAGTCCCCTCGTAAGGGAGGGTTTTGGCTGTTCCCACTTAATTTGTGGACTGGATAAATTCTGAAAAGGATCGCAATCCAATTTAGTGGTTAATTATAATCATTTATATGTCTCTAATTTATTTGAACTATGATGATCTTTTGCTGCTGGAAGTTGTAGATTATAGGATCAAACGTTGCTTAGGAGGGATGCTAGAGGACCAAATTAGGAAAAAGATAGATGGGAATTAATTTTTATTATGTAATTATCATAGTTAATAGGTAAAAGATATTTTTTTAGTATAATTTACCTTGCCAATGTAAATGACTTTTTCATTAAGGACAGTTTGGTAATTTTACAATCAGATTTTCTTATGATCTTAAGGCCCCATAGACTCTTTAATTATTTAAAAATTTTATTAGTAGTAATTTCTCATGCATAGAATATGAGGGTAATTTTTTCAAAAATGTATTTCTCTGATGCAAAATATAAGCGAACGTCTTGAAGTGTAAGTTTCAAATTAATGTTGTCTCTTATTAATTGCACTTAAAGCGAAATTATATTGAATGAGGTACATCTAATCAAATCAAGATTATATAGAAATAAAAAGTTTAAATTTTCTTTAAAAATATAAAATGTGTGGCTTTAAGTCTTGGTTGTTGATGCAACAAACCAAAACCTGAATCAAACCACTTGGTTTTAGAACTAGAAAATGAAAAAGAATTTTATTGAAGGGTAATTTATAATCAAATCCCAACAAAAAGAATTAAACCACAAAATGTCCTAAAGAATGATAAGATTACCATCAAGTCCCAACAGTAGTAGGTCCGGTTGTTATTGACAACCGGTGAAGTTGTTAATGACAACTGAATCAGATATTACTGGGACCTAATGGTAATTTAGACAATCTTTTAGACCTTTTTATTTATTATTTATTCTAGTTGGGACTTGATGTTAAATTTCCCTCTACCGGTGGCACCATGCATGCTGCCCAGCTCCATTATTCGAGACAAGCGACAAGCCCACCAACAATGGTTTTATGGATTTCAAGATGGTTTTAATGAGTTTACAGATTTTGAGGTATTTTACGGATTTCAAGATAGTTTTATGGATTTCGAGATGGTTTTAATGAATTTTGAGATGATTTTTACATATTTCAAAATGATTTTATCTCGATTTACGTGCATCATTTGAGAAATGGTGTTCCTAAATAAGCATGTACTCATCTGCATTGAATTGCTGTCTTTATCTTCTTTTTTATTAGTCTAAATTTTAAAACGCTCTTGATATTCTTGACAGCCCCACACACGTGCTCTACTGAGAGGGCTTGTAACAGTGCTTGCAACCAAAAGATGGTAGATTGCCAGGAAATTTCAATGGTACTTTTGATATCAACGTGATGGCCTCTCTTGCTATGAAGTAATCTGGGAGGAGAAGGTCAATGTTGGGAGTTGGGTTTTCAAACATAAGATGGTAGATTGCCAGGAAATTTTCAATGTTGAAGTAATCTGAAAGAAATACCCATGGCTGATGCTTTACCTCAGAGCTGACTGATGCAACCAAAAAAGGTGGAGGACCCAACAAGAGCCAGGCCAGTTCTACGGTTCTACCTCCTAGACATTGGAAGCTGCTGGAAGAAGAATGACGCTGATGATGCGTCGTGTGATAATAATGGAGATGTTTTCACGGATGTTACCAGATGCAGTGATGAGATGATCATTAACCCAGCTTGGTGCAGCCCGAGCATATCACATCACAACAGATGACGGGAAAATATATATACAGAAACGTCGCCGTCAGTCTCCCGGGGAATGCCCAGTACCGATAGCAGCCTGCTGTGAGCACTTGTGATCCTTATAGCAATCCTCAGGCACAAATTTTTTCATTCCCACGCAAAAAAAAAATTAGATAATTCGCTACCTCATTCGTGCCCACCACCACAAAAGGCACATATATTTATTTGTAACCTCATATTAGTTGTCTTAGTTTCCATCATGGGGGGTCGACATTCCCTCGTCCAGCCATTCCTGCCTCTTTCAGCTCCGGCCACCACCGCTGCTGTTTCCGCCACCTCATCTCGTCATCGTCTTTTCATCACAGCAAATATTCCTCCGGTGAAAAAGATTTGATCTTCTCATCATCAAGCAACAGAACTGTGATCATCAAATTGGTTTTCGTTTTCTCAGTCGCGGCTATGTCCTTATGGGCTAACTATGAGGCCTCCAAAACCTTTGACATAACCGTAATAAACGACGCTGCGGATTCCCCGGCCAGCCGCCGTTTCACTCTTTTTTACGTCTCAAACGACAGAGCCACCCGAGTACTCCTCAACACAAGCTCCTTCGTGGAACGCTTCCTTTATCCTGATCCACATCAATACCACAAGAAGCACATATCCCACGTCACCCTCCGCCTTGCCAGCCGGAATCTTACCTCCCCCACCATAGTCTCCGCCGGAACGAAATCCAACGATTACGTCATTGACCTGAGCCCGTCGGTTCTTGAAGAAGAGAACTATAAAGAAGCAATCGTGTCATCTGTTTTACGTGCCATGGTTCGAGTATGGCTATGGGATCAAGGCAAGTTTGGTGCCCCGGTGAGGCTCATCGATGGTGTGGTGGAGTACGTTGCAGGTTTAGCCGGATTTTCTCGAGAGGAACTCTCCGGCGCCGGTGATGGTTCGCCGGGATGCGACGACGATTGTGACCATTGGTGGGTGAATAAGGACCCAAGGCATGTGGCCAGGTTCTTGCACTTCTGTGAAGCACAAAAGGAAGGTTTCATCCGACGGCTGAATCAAGGCATGAGGGACACGTGGGACGATCTGATTGTAGATAATGCCATGGGATTCCCAAGAAGAAAGTTGTGTGGTCTTCGTAATCCTTCATGGGCCCCACAGAATAATACATAGAGCTTTGATCGCCTGCAGCCGGATGTATTAAGGTTTGAATCTTTGTGAAAGGATGTTCACATAGCATCAAATATGATTACCATGTACTTTAGCAAACAAAAATTGCAATTTGGTTATATACTAATAAGATAAAAATACCCCTCATAAATAGAGTTTGTAATGTGGGTTGGGTCCGCAGGTCCAACTCCCCAACCCGTTAAAATTAGTGGGTTTGCCAGCCCCCATCTAACTCCTTTTTTATTTTTTTTTGAAAAAATATATATTTTATATATTTTTTTACTTTTTTTATCCCAATATTTTTTATAAAGAAAAAAGTAATATTAAATTCTATTTTTAGAAAATTATTGAACATTTATTCACAGAATTTGAAAGAAAATAGCATAAATATGCAATCTTATAAAAAAACTGGGTAAAAAGGGAAAAAAGAATTTATTTTTTTAAAAAAAATAAAAAGTTGGCGGGCTACGGGCTGAAATTTTCCAGCCCGCCAACCCGCAACCCGCAGGCTGACCCGCTTTACTAGTACTACTCATGAATTACAGGTTTACTCATATATGTTTATTTTTTTCCCTCATGAGTACCGTTACACATTTTTAATATAAAAACTAGTTGAATAGTTTTATTCAATTATAAATGTAAGACCCTAATTTATTTTATCTTCTAAATTTATACAATTTCTTTAAAGCCTCTATTAATTGTACATATTAAAGGATTTACATCTAATAGTAGCCATGATGAGATTTTATCATTTTAAGAAAACCAATACATATTTATTGTAAATAACTAATTTAACCAGCTTCTCTAATATATTCAGATTAGTTATATAACTAGTATGTTAAAAAGATTGGTTAATAATAATTTTGTTATTTGTTCAAACATAAAAACTATTCATACATGAGTTGTTTTCGTTGCATGAATAGAAGTTTGCAATTGATTTATTTTTGAGTGAAAAAACTCATACAAATCCTTCTTATATGTAAAAAATATATATTACAAAAAAAATGAGAAAATGGTCTTTTTTAAAAAAAGAAAGAAAAGAAATTCTCTCTCTTCATCATAAAGTATTTGAAGGAATCCTCTTTCCTCTTTATATGCTTCATCTCTTACCCTAATTTTTGGTTGGCCAGATAGGAATGGAAGTTGCTAGAACCTCATGAAAGTTGTTGGATTTTATTGTTTGGTCATTTGAAATTTTTTATTTTTAATGCTAGTCCCTCATGAATAATATATTAGGAGTATCACATAAAAATTTCCCAAATTCCAAATCAAGACCCGGAAATGATCTAAATACTGTAAAGCTTCTAAAAACTGGTTTGAACTTAATGTTTTATAAAATTACTTAAATTACCTTTAATTTAAAAAACAAGCAACTTTACATCAAGTGACTTGCTAAATATCAATGACAACAACATTTTTACAAATAATTTAATTTACCGGATGATAATAATAATTAAGGCAATGAAAACTCATTTCCCAGAGACAAAATAATTTATTTAGTAAAAATAGCCTAATTACATAATAAAACCTAAGAATTTCACAGGAATCAAGTCATTATAAGGAGCCAGTTTGGTGTTCTCATATTTCAATCTTCCTCTACCTTCTTCTCATATAAATTTAATAAAAAAATCAGTAATTTTGAATTATAAGAAAAAAAGATGATATATAAAGGCACACAGCTCTTGACCAAAACAAGTAGAACATTCATTAAATTTATAAACCATTAAACCTATCATGGTCATCACATTTAAAATTAAAAAAACCCAAAAATAATTAGAGAAAAAAGGAGCAACTTCCCCCCCTCATCCTCATCACTTTTTGCCCATATTTTGTTGAACAACCCCTTCATTCCCTGCAAGCATCAAGTACTTTTCCTTCCTTGTAAGATTAGTAC
>JANTPZ010094809.1:0-10862 GCA_025593235.1 Vachellia pachyceras | reverse complement strand
CTCTCCGATGTGGGACTTGTGACATTCTCCCACAGCCATTCCGCGAGCGACCTCGCCGCGGGAGCCCACCGGCAACCTCGCCGGCGTCCGGAGGGTCCGCCCGCACCGTTACCCTCTCCCCATTACTCTCTCCCCGCCGACAGGGGCGTGCGGCGTGCGACTTCATCCCGAAGGCTCAGGGCTGGCTCTGATACCACTTGTCACGGGGCCATTACCCTCTCCCCCAAAAGACGTCTCATGAGGGTGTGCAGCGCACCCGCTTATATAGCCCAGCACCCTCCCGAGCCTCTCCGATGTGGGACTTGTGACACATAGTAGATGCTGTCGAGGCTCAAAGCCATGGCATCGTGAGTCCCCATAGTTGCACCACCTAGAAAGTCTTCCAATTTCGGAGACGAATTCGGCACCATCACTAACAAAATAGAGCCGAGAGATTATAATTGAGAGGCCATAAAAAATAATCTTTAAAAAGTTAGCAACTTGTGGACGCGAGTCGAGACTTGATTCTCAAGGATTAAAATATGCATATATAAAAAATGACTTAAATAATAGAGGCGATATACCTTGAGTTTGTGATCTAGTGAGAGCTTCCATTATACAAAGTGAGCCATCGGACTTGAGGGGCATGACGGTCAATGGAGAATGAAAGCCTGCGTTCTCAACTGCTCCGTAACATATTCCGAAAGTGCTGAGCTGAGAAGGCGACAAACAGAAGGTTGTCGGAACAGAGCTAGAACCAGCTGCAGTGGAAGCCTGAGGTTGATGATCATCGTGATGATGGAGGGGAGGACCAGATGGTAGCTCCATTTTCATGTGGGGTGACAGAGAGAACCCCAACCAGTTTTGATTATTACTATCATTCCCACTCCCATCGCTGTTCCTGCTATCATTGATGGACTTCATCTTCTTCACACACCTCTCTCTCTCTCTCTCGCTCTCTCTCGCTGAGTGTTTTTTTGCTTTTCCTTTCTTATTCTCTAAGGTTTGAACTTTGTTAGGAGTGTCTCTCGCAGCAAGGCAAGTCAATCATTGGGCAGCACATAAACTAATCATAACCAAAACCTCTTTGCCTCCTGAGTATAGATGAGAGAACGACTGGGTTTTTGGCTTTTGTTGGATTTGCTACAGGCTACAGCAAATTTCTGAACGAACCATTCCGACTTCGGTTGTATCTTCTGGGCACTCCTCTCCGCATAAAATCTGTGTCTCGATCTCTCCACCCCGAAGGCAACAAAACTGGTCTCTTTAAACTAAGCAAAAAGAATGAATTCCCAGCAAGCAACGCACCCACTTCATTCCCATAGGGATCTGTGTATATGAGAAAGACCACGTCTTTTGCTTTTTCTTTCTTTTGTTTTTTCTTTTAAATTTTTGGGTCTGCCCTTGACCTTTCTTTCACCTCCCTCCCCCACTGAACTTTTGCTTTAGCCTTACCATAAACCCAGGATCAGCATAACCCCAAATAAAAAAAACCCCTCTAAATCCACCAGTGCTGCTGATTGCGAGAGCAGAAGAATGACCTCAAAGCATTAAATACTAGTTTAAGTAATCTTCAGGACCGGGCTTTTTGGGTATGTGAGTATGATTTATTGGGGGTAGCATAAAAAATAACCACTACCGGGCGGCCTCCCCAAAATCCATTTATACTTTTATCGAAATAAAATTTCTCTCACATATTTATCTTAAAATTTGTGTTCGTTTTCTCACTTCACTTATTAAATGAGGTGTAACAGGAAAATGGGTGTGAGCGGGAAAGAAAAGGGGAGAGAGAGGAAGCCAAAAACCAATTTGCTTTGGAAATTAAGAAGGATTTGACGGGGCTGTAAACATAATCTACCACCTCCGGTCACTTCTTACAGTACACTAACCATTCAGCCCCACTCTCTGCAACCTACACCCCATCTATTTTCAACCTTATCTCATTTCTTTTTCATTTCTCCTCCAAATTCTATTTCACTTTCCTTCACGCCTCTCTTTTTCCTCAAGAAAGAAATTATTTTTACTCAAAAAACAAAAAAAAATCTTGCCTTCACAGTGTGGTGAAACTGATCAGCAAGTGCGAGCAAAATATCTTTGTTATCTCCACAAGGCTAATTCGGTTGTGGTTCACGAGCACCATAAATGGGAAACAACGCATCGTTGTGGAGGAGTGGAGTGATTTTTCTTGTGGGTCATCCAACAGAGGACACTTATCCCACCTTTTTTTTTCAATTCAAAAACTTACAGATATCAACACCTAAATATACATAATTGTATTCAAACTTAAATTTTAACTACAGATATTTCTAATATCTTTTGGCCAACATCTGCGGGCAGCGCATGCCTACTGCAACATTACAAAAAATACATTTACATATAGTGAAATAAATTATATATATTAAATTTTATAATGAAAAATGTAAATTACGTTAAAAAATTATTATCTTCAACGGTCATATGCATTGAAAGAAAAGTTATCCTATTTAGGACTGTGGTATAGAAGTACTTTTACACAAATCGAGGTAAATATATGGAGGAGGTTATTTCATTTTACGGAAAAACATTGTTAAACGTACATTTTATTTTTAAAAACATTCTTCCAAATAAACCCAATCATGTAAATAACATATTATTCGAGATAGTCACGCCAAGACATGTACGCGACAAGCTACAAATTTTTTTGTCAAGCGTGCCCAAAAACAACCAAAATAAAAAATCAAATGGTCCACTCAAATGAAGTCCACTGCTTTATAAGCCGTACCCTTTTTATAAGTTTTAGTGGCTTTCATTTAAATAAAATGCACTACTTTTTAAATCAAAAATTGATTTCATTTTAATAAACCATTGATTCATTCGAATGAAATATATAATTTTTTAAATCGCACTTTTTTTATACAATTTAGAAAGTGATATTCATTTAAAAAACTCATAATTCATTTAAACGAAATCCACTACTTTATAAGTTAAGCGGACTTCATTCGAACGAATCACGAATTCATTCGAATGAAGTGCTGCGCTTTCTAAACTGCACTTGTTTACGTGGTTAAGAATTGATCTTCATTACAATGAAGTTCAATATTTTCTCTATCAAATCGCATTTATTTAGGGTGAGTATAGTGAGGGAGTGAGGCAGAAGAGAGAGCGTGAGAAGGAAATGCTTTTTCTACAGCGTCTGAGTGAGTAGTCAACACCTGCTTCCCGACAAACAATTTTCAGTGAGGGTCCCTCTCTCCCCCAAAAGCCTCCTTCTCTCTTGTTATGCCTTTCTTATCTCGTTGTTATTTTTATTACTGTTATTATTTTTGATTAAAGAGGTAGACAATTGCAACGTTGTCTGCATCACATGTAAGGTTGAACTTGCCACAAAGCTAAGAAACCTGTCCTGTTGTTATAATGTTCTTTCTTAATTCATAATTCATGTATCAGGCATCTCAACAGCCGTTCTTCATTTAATTATCCTCCCCTGTCATGAAGTCCCTGCTGATCAGTAAGCTCTTAACTCACCGTACGTGGATCCATACGTAATGGAGTGTGCAAGGGTTAACACATTATCGCTACTTGATAGTGGCACCACAGATGATTTAGGCCCACTGAACACTGTAATTTGACCGGTCAAAGGATGTGTTAGCGTTGGGTTCAACTTTATGGGGTACACGTTGGGAATAGGGAATGGGCATTGAACGGCGCAAAGGCATATTTTGCCATGATGGGAAGTGGAGGCCCTTTAGGAAGGGATGGTGGCACATATGGCCAACCATTCTGCATGGCGACAATTTTTCAAACCCCAAATCATTTCGTTTTTAAGCTTCCTGCGTGAATATCCCTGTACTGTGCGTTTGCGAGGGAAAAACATATATCATCATCACAGCCGCCCAAAAAATAAAGTAACATCCAGATATATATATTGCTTGGTACGTGCAAAGAGGTGGGAGTGATAGCCATGGTAATTATAATGAAATGATCAGTGCATCCACGATAGCCACTATCAAACGCTTTTCGTTCTGTCTTCCCTTTCTTTTTAAAGGTGGGATCAGCGAGTACGATCCTTTAGCTAAAGACGTGTTTTGTAATTAGCGTGCATATTGACATGGTGTCTGTTTGCATAATATTTACGAAATATACACATACATTTAACAGTATTTTTTCATAAAATAAGACAATATATTTTATATATTTATATCGATTTATGTAGAAATATTTATCTATCACGTTCATAAATAGATCCATGCCCCTTGTTTATTTTACGATCATGGGGGTGCATGCTTTTGAAAGGAGGGGAGCAGGATGGGCTTGAGTGGTCTCGAACCTTTGCATTTGAAAAAAAAAACAAAGGTTGTTGAAGATTTAACGTTGAATTGGTGAAGGCGTATACAGTAGTCACAACTAACAAACAGATGAGCATATATATGATCCTGCACTGTTGAACAATTAACTACTCAGTACTCACAATCGATAGATATCAGATCGAGACTTGATAAGCGACTGCCGGATAGAGACAAGGGTATATTTTCTCTCATGATAATAAAATTTGAGTTTGAATGAACTGTCATGGCAATGTTCTGAACGTAATTAATATTACAGCTTCAAGGAAATCGGTAAGAAACGTTTGCAGAAAGCCACGAGGAGAAGAAATCACAGCACGCACATATTACTAAACCGGAATTGGCAGAACTTAATTATCATACGTTGATAATTTTTAAAAGATTAAACAGATTTTTCCTAACGTAATTGATTTGTAGGCTTGCAGGACATGCATTTAGTACATGTCACGTGCTTGGTTAGAAAAATTACAGGGAATAAAATTGAAGAATAAATTATGCTAGCCATTTGGCCCCCTCCGTAATATATTTTATTCTTTTATATAAACACATCGCACATTATCATTTATTGTATTAAATTAACTTAATAAGAGGAATGTTCAACACTAGAGATAGAGACTTGTAGTTGTACCATGAGATTTGTAATTAAAATGACCAATAATAACACAATGAGTGCATAGTCTTCAAAGAAAAAAAGTTTGTTAACAGTCTCGGAAAAATTGGTGAAGTGAGAGGGGGCCGAGAGCGCTAATAAATGAGGAACGAAGAGAAAGGGATAACGTGAGAAGACAAAATCCAGACAAAATCTAAAGGCATCACGCTGCCAGGCTCTGTAGGACCATCTACCCCAGAAAACCCTATACCATCTCATACATCTCTTTCATTACTTCATTCATTTTGTATCTCATGAATCCTTCTCCTGATCCAATCTCTACGTAGCTGTGCCCCTAGCCAGTAGCCACCCTCTTCATCCTCTTCTTCACCATCCCCTCTCTCTCTGTCTGACCAGTATTGTCCATATCTGTGCTTCATGTCCTGTCACAGTCACCCCAGATTCTCTCTCTGCCTCATGCATCCCTTCTCTTCTCTTTTCTTTAAATTTTCATATACGGTCTTCATCTTTTGCCATTGGGATTCAGATTTCTTTTTTTTTTTTTGCCATGAATTGGGATTCAGATTTCAGATCACCTCACAACTCATGAGTCTCCCTATATATCCCTAGATTCCAGTCATTGTCACAAAATATGGCACTCCATTATACCTGCTGCTAAATATTTATGCTGATGTGTGTTTGAGCCCTATGCCGTTTATGGCCAATAACCCCAACACAGAAAACTTCTCTTCTAAGGGACCCCACTACCTAGCTTACTCTCTCTACACCTTCCGAAGTGTAAGTGGTGAAAAATACCTTATTCATGCTCACTATCTTCATTCAAATGCTCCTGCACGCATGAATTTTTCTCCAAATATATCTTGGCTTCTTCCTCTATACAATCCCCTGACCTCCACTTGTCATCTTTAAATTCTTATTATATTTAAAAGATATATACTGCAGAGATGTTTTGTGGTGTTTACATCACAACTTCTTTAACATACTTATTTTAATTTATGTAAAACCATTCTTATAATAAATTCTTAAATATTCACTAAAATGCTCCCACATCCAGCTAGGGTAGGGATTTGCAGGGTTTGGTTCACGTCTATCACATAGGCCTGCATGCATTGCTATCTGCTCGTTAATGGAAAACGACCATGAAAATTTCTTACTTTTTATAGTGTTTTTAGCTTTTTAAAGGTTCGTTTGATTATAAGGTTTTGAAATCTAGGTTTTAAAACCTAGGTTTGAAACTTAGGTTTTCTCTTTCATACTCTCTTTTTACTACTCTTTCTTACTTTTCTCTTTCTTACTTTTCTCTTTCATACCCACTTTTTCTTACTTTTTTACCTCGAAATCTGTAAAAGATATAACTTCCCAAACATAAATCACATTTCAAAACCTAGATTTTACCTCGGAATCTGTGAAACCTATATTTCACACCTAGCATCCAAATCAGCCCTAAATCCAAGCATTAACTAACCTGCTAGGAATATACTGAAAATGAAAGCTTGCCAAACATTACAAACGCCTAATCGAAACTTGTTCAAGCTCAATCAAACTTTGCTTAAACTTGCACACCATAATGGGATTTAGTTCAAACTTGTCTACGTTTACTCGGATTTTTTTCCAACTTATCACAATTTTGTGCGCACTTAGTTCAAAGGTTACACATAATTACCATGTTTCTTATTATTGGTTTTCCGAAACCAAGCATTAACTAACCTGCGTGGAATAAACTGAAAATGTGCATATTTTGGAAGAAACAATACACATAAATTAAGACAAAATCATCTTGAAATTTGTAAAAATCATATTGAAATCTGTAAATTCTTTTAGGATTGAGTAATTTTTTTCGGAACCCGTAAACTCCTTTCTTCCTCTAAATTACCCAATGAGAGCTAACGTAACAGCATACCACAAACCCTACAAAACCCTATCGTATTTCACTATTATCTTCCCTTCACCACACACATCAACGGATGAGAGAAAACATCTCTTTGTCCAAAAGATAATTACGTGGTGCCTTGTCCTCTGATTCAGGCGTCTACCTAATGCAGAATAGCGTCGTGAAATAAGACTAATCAGAATCTGTAGCTGATATATATTGCTTTTGGAAATCCGTTGAGAAAACGGATACAGATTCTAAGGTACTTTATATGAGAAGAATTTTGTCTCGATTTACGTGAGAATGGATTTTGAGAGTCAAAACGGCATTCCTAACAAAATACCAAACGCAGCCATTATTGTGGATATAATTCATCAATCAAGGGAAAGAGGTGTTGATGGCGAAACCTAGGCCAATAAAGTCAAAATCAAGTGTCCGTAAAGGGGACTTCCTATGCCATGCCAAGCAAGGTCAACTGTGTATAATGAGTAATTTGCAGAGGGAAAAAACAAGAAAATTGAAAGGACTAAAAAATACACGGTAAAAGAAAGAGAGTGAAAGAGGAGTTTGCACTTTGCAGAGAGGGAAGTGATTTGACACCGCAGGCAGAGCCCATAGAAGCTTTTCCCGACGGCTCACGGCAGTAACAGCCTATCCTATCTGATGAGCCCCACCAGCTATGCCTCAGTGATGTCCCATCCTTCTCTGCCTTCTTTGTATGAAGCATCAAGCATCCTTGAATATAGTTATTACCTGTACACTTTAGTCTCTTGCGTTACCTGTACACTTGGTTTATGAATATATAGCTTTGTTTGGTAAGTCATTTTGCCTCACGGATACGCTTACCGAGACAAAATTCCTCTCACATAAACTGTTTCGGAATCTGTGTTCGTTTTCCTAACGGGCTACCCAAACGGAACCATAAACGAAATGTAATACTTTCATTTTTTTTCCCCTGCTGTTGGCATCTGTCGAAAATCGAAATGAAACCTCGAGTGTTTTTGATAAATTAATATATTTAAATAAATAATATTAGTGGAAAGAGTGAAAGTGAACGGGGAAATCCACAGGGGATCTTAACTTAATTCTGTTACAATGGCTAGGTCACTCGTTCACTAAATGCAGAGTGTAATGACTGCTATTTTACGATAGCCTACTGATGTGAGCAGGTTCTACAGGAGCTTTTTGGGGGGGGGGGGGGTTGGATATTGCAGTGTTGGTTAATAAAAGAAATCAAAAAGTGAGTGAACATTGTTATGATAAATGGGCTTAAACAACATGGAAGAATTGGTGGAGAACTAAATGGAAGTGAGGCCCATAAAGTGTTGGGCAGAGGTGTGTTTGTGATTGCCTTCGTCCTTCTTTTTTGTTCTAGTCGTGAAGAGGAGATCACTCGATTTCATATTATACAGGGACAATAATGGATCCGTTTGAAAAAACGGTAGAAAACTACTTTTACGTAAACCGAGGTAAATATGTGAAGAAGATTATTTCATTTTACGGAAAAATACTATTGAACGTACTTTTGAGTGAGAGTTAAGTGTTTCCAAACAAACATAATATATAATTTTTTCCATGAAATCCAAGTCAATTAAATAGTCGTATGAAAAAGAAAACTCCCCCATATCCTTAGTTGATTTTTTTCAAGGGAAATTAAAGAAGGTAAATAAACTAATTTAAATTAATATATTCTGAAAGGCTTATGTACTTCATAGATTATATATTAATTTATAAGAGTTATATTAGTTTATTTTACTCTTTTAACCTTTTCAAAAAAAATCAATTGAAACTTATATTAAAAACACAGTAGTGTGATATGGATTCATCTTATAGTTCAATTTTTTTCAATATGTTTTATATTAAACAAATATACAACTGAGGTACGTCATTGAGACTTATTTTCTTAGTTTAAATATAATTTAAGAATATCATAATTCCCATCTTGAAAAATCCCAAAATCCAACACATTTTTATAGAACGGATACGAGCCAAGAAGGTCAACAAGATCAGCAGGGAACTGCAAGTCAAAGCTTCAGATACATGCAAAGCTTGAGTGCTTTCTCGCATCCCCATCCAAAATATATAACTTAATCTCCCGACAATACGTCTTCACCGAAATTATTGTAACCCTCTCTCTCTCTAGAAACATACAAGTATAAAACCATAACATCACCTTCAGAGAACAGGAAACATCAAAGAAATTTGGAAAACAACACAAATCGACAGATGTAGGCCAATCATCAATAATCCGATCCACGTATTACAGGAGGAGCTACATAAAGATTGTGTATTTCGTACTAAAAGAAAGTTACTATATTGAACTTTTATTTTAATTATTTTCTCTGGAAAGTAAGACATTTGGTGAAAATGAGTACAAGCATAAGCTGCAGCTTCACTAGTACTCCCCGTTTTCAGTCCCCAGCTAACGCCTTGAGATCCCTGCACCAACGAGAATAATGAATAAATATGGATAGCGAATTCCGGCGTGTTTATGTGCAAAAGCTAGCATCCACTGAGCATTGACATGCTTGTTGATTCAGGCAGCTTCAATTCTGAATTTCCCAGTGAGAACTCAAAAACTAAGAGGCTTAGTAGGTAAACCTTCACACTGTCTCAGTAATAGTTGCTGGTGAATTCAATAGCGGACACTGCTCAATTAACAGATTTGTTGGCCATTGAACTATGCACCCGGCTTAACGATTAGTTATTTCATCCAACGCAATGGCCCCTTGGGGACATTGTAAAATCCAACATACTTGCGAAGTACTACGCAGACCCACTGCCAACAGCTCCTCTCTCTATCCTTCTTACTTTGTAGGGTATACGTACTCAAAAATCAACACCCACTTAGTTTATGGATATTTCTTCATTCTGCTCCGTTATTAATTCATTATATGGCATGGTCAGCATCTCAAAAATCTAATTGACCAAAGTGCATCTAGAAGAAAGAGAGCAGACTAAAATGACTTGCTGCACTGCGTTGTATGATAAAAAAGCATGAACGCAAACAAGTTTGGCAAGCAAAAGTCATAAGGAATCGATATATACCCCTTACTAATATATGTACACTTTACAAGTGCATTGAATTTGCAACTCGCTATCACCATCTCCGTACTAATGATGTGAGCAACTGCAAAGGAGAACAGAATCTGTATCAGAATTCAGCACTTCATTGCTTCCACAGATGGCTACTCAATTGCAAGCAGAATATCTAATTTTCTAAAAGTATGCATTAGAAATCTGGGAAAAATGCATAGACACCACTTTGGTTGCTCTCAAATGGCTCTCTAAATATCTGAAAAATAAGCTCTTAAATGTCATGTTTTAAGAGATGGGTCCTTCTACCTATTTCATCCTCACCTTGTTGCTTTATAAATACTCTAAAGGCCTAAACTGGAGATGCTAACATTGGGGACGAATGAGAGCTACCATGTCAGACAGGGAGCCTATGTCACATATGAGTAACGTTGTAATGAATAAAATAGATAAATATAACTATTCCTTTTTTGGCCAAAATAAATGCACCTATTTCTTAATGAATGAAAATTATGGAAAGCATATTCCAATTTTAAAAGTTCATGGGGCTATTTACCATTAACTAAAAAATTTACAAGAAGATTTCGAATTCTTTCCAAAACTTTTGATTATAGTTTTAGCAATGACAAACAGGAATTCCTTGAGCTAACTCAAGATAGGAACGGCAGATCTGTTGCTAGAAACTAGAAAGTTCAGGTTCCTGTTTTCCCCCCAGTCATAACAGCATAAGATTAGCAAACTGCTAAGAGAAAGACAATGTTATATGCAATTGGAAAACACATTTTCAGAAATGCAGGGCCAAGCATAATATTCAGGTTTACATGAAATCAATTATACATGAAGAACCTCCTCCAAAAGTAGGATCAGCTGACAAGTGAAGTTCATATACCTCAAAAAGTTCAAAGGGACTGCCACGGCGATAATCATCACTCTTCTTACTATTTTTGGCCGGAAAAACAGTATATAATAATGCTCTAAACGTGGTTAGCAAAACAGCAGTGCTTCCCATGCTGACAAAAATGAAACCGTAGTTTGGAAAATGACC
>JANTPZ010094808.1:0-10045 GCA_025593235.1 Vachellia pachyceras | reverse complement strand
TTCACAACTCTTAGGTATCTGTTGGTCCCCAAGGTTGCTCCACATGACAGGATTGTTATAAACAAATTGAGCCACAAAGGGTTGTACAGTTGTGTGATCCAGTATGGTTATGCAGATTCTTTGAACCTGGAAGGAGATGATTTTTCAGCGCAAGTGACTGGTAGTTTGATGCAACATATAAAAAGATGCTTTGTCTATGTCTCAGCTGATACTCATGAGATGGAACAAGAGATTTCCAGGTTAGAAGAAGCACGGTGTGCCGGCGTGGTTCATGTTCGTGGATTAACTCGGTTTCATATCGGCCCCAACTGCGGCTGGTTTGACAGAACTATGCTTCGATTTTATGAATTCTTGCATAACAATTGCCGGTCTGGTTTGCCTGCTCTAAGGATTCCATTGCAGCAAAGGATTGAAGTTGGAATGCTATATGAGGCTTGAACAAGGGGGTTGAAAGATATGTTTTCTTAAACGCAAGTCCCTCAAAATCTATTAAAAAACATTTGTAGCAAATAGTATTATTGAATAAATTAAGGGGGGATTATTGTAAGATCCTAAGGAAGAAAATTATTTATGAAAAGGTCCTAAGAGGTTGTTAATGATAAGTAGAGGAGCACCATTGACAAGTGGAGCAGCTGACATTGACAACTCTTGGGACCTTTTGATAAATAACTTCCTTCTTTAGGATCTTACAATAAATTTCCTATAAATTAATAATTAATCATAAAGAGTGTGGCTTATTAATATTAAAAGAAAAGAAAAATGTTTGGCAGTGTTGAATATATCTTCTTTTTTTTTGGTACAGTGTTGAATATATCTTTTTTTTTTTTGTATAAACCATCCGGTATCCTAGGGTATTCTAGGTTCATTGCCCGCCCCAGACTAATCCGGACCCCCCGTGAGGAGACCTTACGGTGGTAGCGAGGTACCGATGGGACAACCTCTTTGAGGTTGCGTTAATTATCGCGGCTGTCACTCCCCAGGGTTCGAACCCTCGCCCTGAGGAATGCTGGTAGTAGCCCTTGCCAATTCTACCAAGCGTCCATTGGTTGAATATATCTTTTTTTTTTATACATAAATTTTAGGCAGGGGGTTGGGCTCACCCACAAGCCAAGGACAGGGCGAAATCTCCCTTCCTCTTAGATCATACCAATGTTGGGCAGGGCGAGCCGTCAATTACCCTCAGGCGTTTACCTAAGCACCCAAGAGCTAGGATGCCTCCCCAAGCGCCGCGACTGGAGCCACAACAAAGTGACCTTCCCAGGTATCGAACCCTCTCCCTTTGGTGAGAGTGTCCAATACCTTCGCCAGCTGAACCCACGGACGATGGGTGGTTGAATATATCTAAAATCTAATATAGAGGACTGATGTATTTGAATGATCTATAAAGTTGGGTTGGGTTTGCCTGGAACCTATTCGACAAGTCCATGGGCTTCAAAGTTATTTGGACTTGCTCTGTTTCAAAATCTGTTCAAAGCGCCACGAAGATCTTATGGGGCTCAGGATCTGGGCGTGTTTGTATGCTTGTAACTAAAATGATATAATTCTACCAATGGACGCTTGATAGAATTGGCAAGGGTTACTACCAGCATTCCTCAGGGCGAGGGTTTGAACCCTGGGGAGTGACAGCCGCGATAATTAACGCAACCTCAAAGAGGTTGTCCCATCGGTACCTCGCTACCACCGTAAGGTCTCCTCGCGGGGTCCGGATTAGTCTAGGGCGGGCAATGAACCCAGGATACCCCAGGATACCGGATGATTTATACAAAAAAAAATGATATAATTCTCTCCTTTTTTTCCAGTATTTACACGAGTTCAAAATCAAGCCATGATTCCAGAATCTAAAGGATTTACTGAAAAGTAAAGACCGGAAAAAAAAACCTCCCCTTTTTTGCTCAATCTAGGGTTTGTTTGGAAACTCTGTACAAAACTTAAATTTTATTGCAAAATCTAAGTTTTGTTCAAGTACAAAAATTATTTTGAAAAGCTATTTTAGATATAAAACTTCGGTTTGAAATCTAAGTTTTGAAAAAGTTATTTTCTTGACAAATCACACCCTCTCCTAATAAATTTTCTCTTTAATACCTTTTCTTTCTTCTTTTCTACCTACTTTTTCCCTCATGCTCTATAATAACCAATTATTTCCTAAACACAATATTTTGAAACCTACATTTTGTCTCGAAATCCATAAAAGCTATTCTTCAAAATCTATTCTTTAAAACATAGATTTTACTTTAAAATCTATAAAAATTATTTTCAAACGGGCTTTCAAACGAACCGTTAAAGATTAAGGTGTTTGGGTACTAATGGCTTACCAAAGTCAAGGCATTACTATCCCCTTTTTTACCCAAGGATTGATACGTTTCAAATGTGTAATTCTCATGAAAAAAAGCCCGTCTTATCATTTAATGACACTATACTCTTTCTTAAATGTTTTTTAGAACCTTATAACCATATAATTATCACATTCAAAATACTGTCAAACATTAAATTTAGATACATTTGTTAATAAGAGTTCAAACATTAATCTATATTACGAGAGGTCAACTTCTATTAAATTTGGCGTTAAATTGTGTGTATGCATTTTGGAATGAATCTGATGAGGTTAAGGCCCAGGCTTTAAAACTGACTCTCAGCACATTTTATTCTATCTATTTTATGGAATAACAATCCATAAGTATATCTTGAGTTACTAATAAACAACGTTTTTAGTGAAAGTAACTATTGTTATTTAGGCATTATATCTCATATCTGAATATTTCTCAAAGCAAATGATATTTGGAAAATTATTTTTAATTTGGATATGATAATGTTTGAATTTGGCCTAATAGTACTAATTTAGAGGTGCATGCACTAATGAACTGAAATTGCAAATGAGATTAACACGCAATCTCTCTTTCACACACACGTATGAAAGGGAGCTTTCGTATTAACATAATTATAATCACAGTAGAGTGTATGGCTTATGTCATAGGAGTAGTATTCATATACCTAACACAATAAAAAAGATATTTGAAATGAGTATAAGAATTAAGATAAAATAATGAGAGATGACTTTGAAGTTGAGTTTTGAGGTTGGGGTGTTTTACTTTACCACGCAAACTGTTGAGGAGCTGACCAAATTAATAAGGATGACATTTAACTTTTAAGTGTAAACACATTTTAATAATTAATAGTAGCAAAATATAAATGTCTGTATTATACAAATTTACAAATCTTAATTTTAATAACTAAATTAACAAAATAACAAGTTTTCATATGAAAAATTACAAATTTTAATTTTTATTATACAGTTGATACAGAAATTCACAAATAATTCATAGATGAATTTACAAAAGTAGACATACATTTTAAGAACATCATGAGAACAACAATAATATATAATGGAACGGATATAACTGGATAACTTAGAATGATGAATACAGGTAACTTCGTATAAACTTTGTCTCCAAGTAAATTGGTGGATCTAAAAGGACAGAATTTTGATATATCATGAGATGACAAAAAGGCAACCAAACAAAAAATAACCCGATCGGTCAATGAGGACTTTGGATGGGATCATTTACCAATTAAAAAATGAATAAAAGAAAAGACCTTGGATCTTGAGTAGTACTAGATAATCTATTATTATTAAAAAGAAATGGTAGATTAAAATTTGTCTAGCATGTTGTCCAAAAAAAAAATTTTGTCTAGCACAGTTACAAACCCAGGTAAGGCTAATTTGTTTAGCTAATAACCAGTTATATATCATACAAGGTGAGTGAATTGAGTTCAGATTTCACCTCATTTTTTTAATACAGAGGTAAGTTAGACTTGGAATAAAAGAAAAGAGGGGGCACTTGTTCAACTAGGGGATTATGCCCCTTACAAAAGATTGACCTAATAGAAGTTGTTACTTGCAACTAGGTGGAGCATATGGCAGAAGGTCGGCTTCCTGAATGAGTTTCTTTTATCAAGATATCGGTACACATCATACTTTTCTTATATACATGGAATAATTCCACATTCAAGCATCCATAAAGGAGGTGCCAAGTAGCCTCATCAACCTCGTGGCGCAGCTGATGGGTAAAACCTCGATCTCTGATCAAGATGTTAATCGCTTTTAGGGAGTCAGAGAAAACTTGGATGTTCTTTAACTGCAAAGAGTGACATACTTCTAACCTTGTTTGGATTGCCCAAATCTCTGCAACCAATTAGTGTAAAATTTCAATTCTAACTAGTCAATTACTCTAACACTAACACTTGGTGATAGAATTTAGGGGAAAAAATGTGAGATTCAGTGAAAGAGAGTAGTTTAGCTACTTAAATATGAAGTTTACATTTTATGAATGAGAAAAACATGTTTAACAAAGGTATTCCTAATCTATAATATGGAATTTCACCTATTTAAATTGCTCATTGGGGTTGGCTGTGTGTTTAATTTCTGTGGCTCCAAGCAGTTCCGTTCCAATCAACACAGTGTATTCGATCGATTTGCTGTAGCAGAGATGCACATTGGATGGACAGAAGAAAGCACAAAGTTTGCGAATATATTCACTCTACTCTTCTTAACAAAGTTAAAGGGACAGACACTGACTATTGGGCTTTCTTTCATTGTGTCTTTCCGTACGTACGTATGTGTGTGAGTGCGCATGTCAAGAGAAGTCTTTGGATTCTTGAGATGTGAACTTGAGCCAGTAAAGCAAAGCGTATATTTAAAACTGACCGTTGATGTTTTGTGTTTTCTAATCAGTCTTCGAAATTTCATTTCATCATCATTTAGTTTTAATAACATTGAATTATTTTAAACAGCCATTGAAACTGTGATTTTAATTATCATCAAGCTGCTTTTACTTGTTCTTACGGTTGCCCAACAATCACTTGATTTTTTTTTTCGCCTGTAAAAGTCACTGCCTAGTGTGTGGTTAGCCTTCCAGCTCTCATATATATATAGTCTCCACTTCTTCTCTTGATCGAGTTTTCTTCGTTTATGCTAATCTGTCACCTTATTTTCTGAAAGAAGAGTTCATTTAATTTTAAAGTTGTGCCACAATCTAGTACACTAAGGGCCTGTTTGGTACACTGGAATTGGACAGATGGATTTGAAAATTGAATTCATTTTCATGACAAATATTTGTTTGGTACATTGGAATTAGGCTTCTAGTGAAATTCATTTCCATCAAAAAGGGGTGGAATTCATTTCCACATCATGACCCATGGAATTGTCAAAATCTCCATGGAATTCTATTTTTGCCCCTTTCTTCGTCTTCGTCCAGACCGCGAGCAACCCAGAATGAAGGCGTCAGCGAGGCATCGAGAAGGAAGAGTTGTCGCCTTCAGATTGCGAGCGACCCAGAATGAAGGTGTCAGTGAGGCATCGAGAACGACGGTGTCGGCGAAGGCGATCGAGAAGGAAGAGATGCTCTCTTCGAAGATGTCGTCTTCGTCGAAGGAAGAAGCTTCCAGATCAGCGACGGCGAGGTGATGGAGAACAGCGATGGCGATGGCGATGGCGAACAGCGACGGCGAGCAGAGAGGAAGGAGATGGGTGAACAATGAAGGAGAACAGATTTTTTCATGATAGGGGCATTTCGGTCATTTTACATAAGAATCAAGATTCATTTCCAAGATATACCAAATGCACTTTTAAACCCCATATCTATTTCTATTTTCATCAAAATCAATTCTACGTACCAAACATGGCATAAGGAGTTGCAAAATAATTCAACGCATCTCAAACTGTGTGTGTGTATATATATATATATTATAGTTTTACAAGTGCTCGTAATACTAATAGTGTGAAGTTACAAGTCGAATAAAATCTGAGACCTCCCACCTCAAAAAAAAAAAAAAAAGCTTACATATCATTAGGCTACATAAGATCAATGGATCTTCCATTCTATTTCCAACTCACGTGTTTGTTTATGGTTTCTTCTACAAATAATTCATACATGTTGACCTTGATTCTAAAACAAGACTCATGCAATAAGCTAGCTTAATATGCCAAGTAAAATTTCTGAATTGTTAAATATGTTGAGCCAAATTCAAATCTTCAACAAGAATTCAGTCCATTGGTTTAATTTTTTCTTTAAATAAACGATAGATTCCTCCTAGTTAAGTTACTGTTCAAATAAACATTACAGGTTGAGTTTTCCGTCATTTGCTTAAATAATGAATCACCATATATTACTCTAGTTAAATAAAGCTTGTGGTTTTAAATTAAAGACGAGTATTTTTCTAACTTTTCATTTGGGATATGAATGACAATAAGCTTGTGGTTTTAAATTAAAGACCGAGTGTTTTTCTAACTTTTCATTTGGATATGAATGACAATAGGAATGGGATCTTTTTATAAACAATATTCTTTCACATAAGTGTTTTTTTATAAGTAATAAATTGTATTTGTTTAAAACATTAATGCAACTTTTTAAGTTTTGCCCTAATTAATTGTATGTCTCTCTCTCTCATTTTCTTCACTTATTCTCTCTCATAATTAAATATGATAATTTATGAAAATAAGTATATATTTATTCTAAATAGCTAATTTAACTAATGTCTATCAATCATCAGAGAAGTAAGTTCTAACAGCGAATTTCTCTAATTTAAAATCATAATATGCCTGTTTGGGAGAACGTTTGGTTTCTCCAAACACGCGTTTAACAGTGTTTTTCCATAAATCGAGATAATCTCCTTTATATATTTACATTGTAAACCGTAAAAATATTTCTTCACCATTTTTTCAACGGGCTCAATGTCCTCCTTGTTAATTAAGCTAACAAAAAGAAATGAGTTGTGTATTAATGAACAAAATAAATGGTACTCTCCTAATGGACAAAACAATTGGATTATAACTTTAAAAGGGTTAAAGTTACATTTAGTAAGTATTTCATCACATTTCCAACATTTTAAAACATTTTTTTCAATAAGTAAAAAATATTTTAAGATTTAAGGCCGTTTATAAAAATACTTCAAAATGTTAAATGAATCAAAAAAGATTTTAAACCTTTAAAATATTGAAAGCACATAAAAAATATTTCAAAATGGCGGAAGGATCGCATGTTACTTATAAAACGGAAGTGGATATTGCTAAAAAGATGACTCGTTTAGGAACGTGGAAGAGAAGTACTTTTACGTAAATCGAGATAGATATGTGGAGAAGATTATCTCATTTTTCAGAAAAATACTATTGAATATGTGTTTGGTTTTTTTTGGAAACGTTGTTTCAAACAAAACCGCTATTTCAGTTTAACCGATTTTTTTTGACCTAATCAGTTTTTTTTGACCTAATCAGTTTTTTTTGACCTGATGAGTTTAAACCTTTTAAGAAGTTTAAATAACGACCTCTTTTAAAATGCCTATAATGACTTGTCAGTAATTAATAAGTGAACTAGATAGTAGTGGTTCCGTTTCAAAAGTATGCTTAACAGTGTTTTTCCGCAAAAAGAGATATGTGGGGTTTGGGAAAGCTTTTCAACACCCTAAAAGTACGTTCAACAGTGTTTTCTCGTAAAATGGGATAATCTCCTTCACACATTTACCTCGTAAATGGTAAAAATATTTTTCTACCTCTTTATCAAATGGATCCATAATTTCCTTCACATATTTTTCTCGACTTACATAAAAGTACTTCCCCACCGTTTTCGTGTAGTAACAAAATTTACACTACATCTATTATTGACAGATGTAATAGATCTTACATGAGCATCATTTTTGTCGTCTTCCTATTATTTTATTCGATAAACGAGTAACATGGCCGGCGTGGATGACGCCTGCACTGGGGAGATGGGGTCTCATCTATCAGCCGTCGTTGTTTTGCTTGTCCTCTTCCTCTCCTGCACTTCCAACGATCATCATTAAGCTCGACCGGTTCTTCGCTTTCCTCAGTCTCTAGCTGCCTTAACTCCTTCGAATGGCGGCTGTGACAGAAATGTTATTTCCGTACAGAATAATGGCCGAAGAGGCTTCTAATTCTCCTGCCTCTGCTTCATCTTCCAAAGCTGAGTTGAATCCAACAGATGCAGTAATATTCGTAGGCCTCAGCCTGGTTCTGGGAATTGCTAGTAGGCATATTTTGCGCGGGACCAGAGTCCCTTATACTGTTGCTCTGCTCATAATCGGCATTGGCCTTGGATCATTAGGTTCGTTTTCTGAAAATTCATACCCAGAGTTTGCTTCCTTGTTCTGTTTTTTGTGACAACTTTTGCTGTCACCTTTCGGCTCTCTGAACTGTTCAATATTGGATTCGAAATTTTTATCAGTAACCTTTTTTTTTTTCTGGGTTGTTATAAGCAACACGAGGTTGAAAATAATGAAGGATGAAACTGATGCAAACAGATTCTGGGAGCTAGAATACATCTGATCTAAAATAGAATATAAAGAGAATAAAAGTCCCAGATGATCATGGACTTTTGATCTTAATTTGCCTTTAGTATTTTATTCATGACATTTGGAGATCTGATTTCATAAATTAGGCAGTGAGAATCTAGTTTTCATTAATTAAGTCCTTAAACCAACAAAATAATTAACGGACGTGCGTGATACCAAACAGTTTGTTTGTAGATGCACATCAAGGGCTGTATAGTTGGTCCAATCCATCCTCTCTCTTGATCTAAATAAACTTGTAAGTGTTGCTTCACATGCCATCGTCATGCCATCATGATATTTTTCATCATGTTTGAAGCAGACTAGAGAGTATTTCTAGTCAACGAAGAGGCTATAAGGAATAATTCTTATTCTTTCTCCAATGCTCATTATTTAATTAACTCTAAAAGAAGATGTGAAAAAATAATTTCTTTTTCTTCATCCTCTAAGAATCTTTACTCAATTCTAAAGTTGCTCTCTGGCAGCTTCTCTTTTTTCAATTTTTAATTCTTTGCGTCTTATAAATTTTCTTTGTATGCTTTATCTATAAGCATATTTAATTATGTTTCCTTTTTATATATTTACTGCATGCAAGCTGCAAGAGTTCTTTCATTGCAATTTTGAGAGATTTTGCTTGTAAAACATCATGTCATTTTTGAATGCTAGCAGTAACAACTCCAGTTCCCAAAAATGTATGATATAGTCATTATTGTGTCAAAAAGCAATATGAGTTCAGACAAATTCTTCGATTGATCTAATGTAAAGGTAACAAAACCCATTTTTATGATAATTACGGGTGTCCAATACGCCAAACAAAGTAAATTCAAGAGTCATTCATCAATATACTTAGTACACTAGTCTTGTTTGTTTTCAAATTATCTGGCTAAATTAGCATGTTAGCATTCTTAATTGATTATCATGTCTATCCATGAAGCTTAAGCAGTTCTCCTTTGTTTCATTCTCTGGTCTATTGAAGGCACCTTGGGTCTATGGACATCTTAAAAGTTTCCTATTGTAAATTCGGCACTTCCAGATTTCTTCAGGATGTTAAAATAAGCTACTCTTTGTTTATTCTTATGCATATATTGTTATGTTTTTTTTTATCATTTTACCTATTATTACAATTAAAGTAAGTTAACTTCTGAGCATTGGACTTCTGAACAGAATATAGTACTCATCATCAGCTGGGAAAGATTGGCAATGGAATTCGTATTTGTAAGTTTTGACAACATGCCATTTTGGTAGTTTCAAACTGTATGTACATGCCAAATACTTGGCAGCTAGATTAAATATCATTTTTTTATTTTGAATATTCTCTTATTCAGCTTGCCTTCCTTTTTGGATACAATAGAAAGACTGGACTAGATTATACCTGAGAAGAAGGAAACTCCTATAAAATATTATGTCATCTCGTTATTTCCTTCTTCCAGCATCATTATATTAACCTTATTTAAAAATACTTTTGTTAGCTTCATTATATTAACTGTATTTAAAAAACAAAGCAGTTGTTGATGATCTTCTTGTGCCTCCATATAAGCAGCTTCCTTTTCGTTCATATTTGAACATTTAGAGCTTGGAACTTTTCTTGGCTAAAATTAGATATGTTGAATAAACATATTGCATCACTAGAAAAACAGCTTAAACATCTTTGGTTTTTCCTGCTGATTATTCAAAATAATTAAATATTAGCAATTTCAATATGCAGGGT